>CAXITT010000213.1:637469-686230 GCA_964033795.1 Lymnaea stagnalis | reverse complement strand
AAGAAGCAGTTTTTTGTCGGGTGCAAAATAGGTCGCATATGCATATAGATTTAACTCTTTTCGTAGAAATCTCCTCCTATATGAAAGTGTTGTGTTTTAGGCAGTTGTATATATAGATGAAGTTGTATTTATAGATATTATTTGTGTTATAGATTATATTCCTTTAATTGTAGCTTAAATGGTATATTTAAATTTGTTTGCAGTTGAATATGTTGATTTAGTTATCGTCTTAGTAGTAGCTTTAGTTGATTGAATGAATAGTGTCTATGTATAAATAATTGTGTATGTTTGTAGTTATCTCCCCAAGTAGGATGTTGTAGTTTTAGTTACAATTGTAGATACAGTTGCTGGTGTAGATGCATTTATAGATAGTACTAATGATGTAGATTGTGTTTCTTTAATTGTAGCTTCAGGGGTAGGTGCAACTTTAATTGTAGTTGCAACTGCAGATGTAGTTGCCGTTAAAGAAGCAGTTTTTTGTCGGTTGTAAAATAGGTCGTATATGCATATAGATTTACCTCTTTTCGTAGTAATCTTCTCCTATATGAAGTTGTTGATTTTGAGGCAGTTGTAGATATAGATGAAGTTGTATTTATAGATATTATTTGTGTTAAAGATTCTATTTCTTTAATTGTAGCTTAAATGGTAGATTTAATTTTGTTTGCAGTTGAATATGAAGATTTAATTTTCGTCTTAGTAGTAGCTTTAGTTGGTTGAAAGAATAATGTCTATGTATATATAATTTTTTCTATGTTTGTAGTTATCTCCCCAAGTATGATGTTGTAAATTTAGTTGCAATTTTATATACAGTTGCTAATATAGATGCATTTATAGATAGTACTTTCGACGTAGATTGTGTTTCTTTAATTGTAGCTTCAGGGGTAGATGCAACTTTAGTTGTAGTTGCAACTGCAGATGTTGTTGCCGTTAAAGAAGCATTTTTTTTTCGGGTTTAAAATAGGTCGTATATGCATACAGATTAACCTCTTTTCGTAGTAATCTTCTCCTATATGAATTTGTTGTTTTTGAGGCAGTTGTAGATATAGATGAAGTTGTATTTATAGATAGTATTTGTGTTATAGATTGTATTCCTTTAATTGTAGCTTAAATGGTAGATTTAACTTTGTTTGCAGTTAAATATGTTGATTTAGTTGTCATCTTAGTAGAAGCTTTAGTTAATTGAAAGAATAGTGTCTATGTATATATAATTGTATCTATGTTTGTAGTTATCTCCCCAAGTATGATGTTGTAGTTTTAGTTGCAATTTTAGATACAGTTGCTGGTATAGATGCATTTATAGATAGTACTAATGATGTAGATTGTGTTTCTTTAATTGTAGCTTCAGAGGTAGGTGCAACTTTAATTGTAGTTGCAACTGCAGATGTAGTTGCCGTTAAAGAAGCAGTTTTTTGTCTGGTGTAAAATAGGTCGTATATGCATATAGATTTACCTCTTTTCGTAGTAATCTTCTCCTATATGAAGTTGTAGTTTTTGAGGCAGTTGTAGATATAGATGAAGTTGTATTTATAGATATTATTTGTGTTATAGATTATATTCATTTAATTGTAGTTTAAATGGTATATTTAAATTTGTTTGCAGTTGAATATGTTGATTTAGTTATCGTCTTAGTAGTAGCTTTAGTTGATTGAATGAATAGTGTCTATGTATAAATAATTGTGTCTATGTTTGTAGTTATCTCCCCAAGTATGATGTTGTAGTTTTAGTTACAATTGTAGATACAGTTGCTGGTGTAGATGCATTTATAGATAGTACTAATGATGTAGATTGTGTTTATTTAATTGTAGCTTCAGGGGTAGGTGCAACTTTAATTGTAGTTGCAACTTCAGATGTAGTTGCCGTTAAAGAAGCAGTTTTTTGTCGGTTGTAAAATAGGTCGTATATGCATATAGATTTACCTCTTTTCGTAGTAATCTTCTCCTATATGAAGTTGTTGTTTTTTAGGCAGTTGTAGATATAGATGAAGTTGTATTTATAGATATTATTTGTGTTAAAGATTCTATTTCTTTAATTGTAGCTTAAATGGTAGATTTAATTTTGTTTGCAGTTGAATATGAAGATTTAATTTTCGTCTTAGTAGTAGCTTTAGTTGGTTGAAAGAATAATGTCTATGTATATATAATTTTTTCTATGTTTGTAGTTATCTCCCCAAGTATGATGTTGTAAATTTATTTGCAATTTTATATACAGTTGCTGGTGTAGATGCATTTATAGATAGTACTTTCGACGTAGATTGTGTTTCTTTATTGTAGCTTCAGGGGTAGATGCAACTTTAGTTGTAGTTGCAACTGCAGATGTTGTTGCTGTTAAAGAAGCAGTTTTTTGTCGGGTTTAAAATAGGTCGTATATGCATACAGATTTAACTCTTTTCGTAGAAATCTCCTCCTATATGAAGTTTTTGTGTTTGAGGCAGTTGTAGATATAGATGAAGTTGTATTTATAGATATTATTTGTGTTATAGATTATATTCCTTTAATTGTAGTAGATTTAACTCTTTTCGTAGAAATCTCCTCCTATATGAAGTTTTTGTGTTTGAGGCAGTTGTAGATATAGATGAAGTTGTATTTATAGATATTATTTGTGTTATAGATTATATTCCTTTAATTGTAGCTTAAATGGTAGATTTAACTTTGTTTGCAGTTGAATATGTAGATTTAGTTGTCATCTTAGTAGAAGCTTTAGTTGATTGAAAGAATAGCGTCTATGTATATATAATTGTTTCTATGTTTGTTGTTATCTCCCCAAGTATGATGTTGTAGTTTTAATTGCAATTGTAGATACAGTTGCTGGTGTAGATGCATTTATAAATAGTAATAACGACGTAGATTGTGTTTATTTAATTCTTGCTTCAGGGGTAGGAGCAAATTTAGTTGTAGTTGCAATTGCAGATGTAGTTGCCGTTAAAGAAGCAGTTTTTTGTCGGGTGCAAAATAGGTCGCATATGCATATAGATTTAACTCTTTTCGTAGAAATCTCCTCCTATATGAAAGTGTTGTGTTTTAGGCAGTTGTATATATAGATGAAGTTGTATTTATAGATATTATTTGTGTTATGCAAAATAGGTCGCATATGCATATAGATTTAACTCTTTTCGTAGAAATCTCCTCCTATATGAAAGTGTTGTGTTTTAGGCAGTTGTATATATAGATGAAGTTGTATTTATAGATATTATTTGTGTTAAAGATTATATTTTCTTTTAATTGTAGCTTAAATGGTATATTTAAATTTGTTTGCAGTTGAATATGTTGATTTAGTTATCGTCTTAGTAGTAGCTTTAGTTGATTGAATGAATAGTGTCTATGTATAAATAATTGTGTCTATGTTTGTAGTTATCTCCCCAAGTATGATGTTGTAGTTTTAGTTACAATTGTAGATACAGTTGCTGGTGTAGATGCATTTATAGATAGTACTAGCAACGTAGATTGTGTTTATTTAATTGTAGCTTCAGGGGTAGGTGCAACTTTAGTTGTAGTTGCAACTGCAGATGTTGTTGCCGTTAAAGAAGCAGTTTTTTGTCGGGTGTAAAATAGGTCGTATATGCATATAGATTTAACTCTTTTCGTAGAAATCTCCTCCTATATGAAGTTGTTGTGTTTTAGGCAGTTGTATATATAGATGAAGTTGTATTTATAGATATTATTTGTGTTATAGATTATATTCCTTTAATTGTAGCTTAAATGGTAGATTTAACTTTGTTTGCAGTTGAATATGTAGATTTAGTTGTCATCTTAGTAGAAGCTATAGTTAATTGAAAGAATAGTGTCTATGTATATATAACTGTATCTATGTTTGTAGTTATCTGCCCAAGTATGATGTTGTAGTTTTGGTTGCAATTGTAGATACAGTTGCTGGTGTAGATGCATTTATAGACAGTAATAACGACGTAGATTGTGTTTAATTGTTGCTACAGGGGTAGGAGCAACTTTAGTTGTAGTTGCAATTGCAGATGTAGTTGCCGTTAAAGAAGCAGTTTTTTTTGTCGGGTGGAAAATAGGTCGCATATGCATATAGATTTAACTCTTTTCGTAGTATTCTTCTCCTATATGAATTTGTTGTTTTTGAGGCAGTTGTAGATATAGATGAAGTTGTATTTATATATATTATTTGTGTTATAGATTATATTTCTTTAATTGAAACTTAAATGGTAGATTTAACTTTGTTTGCAGTTGAATATGTAGATTTAGTTGTAGTCTTAGTAGTAGCTTTAGTTGATTGAAAAAATAGTGTCTATGTATATATAATTGTTTCTATGTTTGTAGTTATCGCCCCAAGTATGATGTTGTAGTTTTAGTTGAAATTGTACATACATTTGCTGGTGTAGATGCATTTATAGATAGTACTAACGACGTAGATTGTGTTTATTTAAATGTATCTTCAGGGGTATGTGCAACTTTAGTTGTAGTTGCAACTGCAGATGTAGTTGCCGTTAAACAAGCAGTTTTTTGTCGGGTGTAAAATAGGTCGTATATGCATATAGATTTACCTCTTTTCGTAGTAATCTTCTCCTATATGAAGTTGTTGTTTTTGAGGCAGTTGTAGATATAGATGAAGTTGTATTTATAGATATTATTTGTGTTATAGATTCTATTCCTTTAATTGTAGCTTAAATGGTATATTTAAATTTGTTTGCAGTTGAATATGTAGATTTAGTTATCGTCTTAGTAGTAGCTTTAGGATTGAATGAATAGTGTCTATGTATACATAATTGTATCTATGTTTGTAGTTATCTCCCCAAGTATGATGTTGTAGTTTTAGTTGCAATTGTAGATACAGTTGCTGGTGTAGATGCATTTATAGATAATAATAACGACGTAGATTGTGTTTCTTTAATTGTAGCTGCAGGGGTAGGTGCAACTTTAGTTGTAGTTGCAATTGCAGATGTAGTTGCCGTTAAAGAAGAAGTTTTTTGTCGGGTGTAAAATAGGTCATATATGCAATAGATTTACCTCTTTTCGTAGTAATCTCCTTCTATATGAAGTTGTTGTTTTTGAGGCAGTTGTAGATATAAATGAAGTTGTATTTATAGATATTATTTGTGTTATAGATTATATTCCCTTAATTTTAGCTTGAATGGTAGATTTAACTTTGTTTAAAGTTGAATATGTAGATTTAGTTATCGTCTTAGTAGTAGCTTTAGTTGATTGAAAGAATAGTGTCTATGTATACATAATTGTATCTATGTTTGTAGTTATCTCCCCAAGTATGATGTTGTAAATTTAGTTGCAATTGTAGATACAGTTGCTGGTGTAGATGCATTTATATATAGTACTAACAACGTAGATTGTGTTTCTTTAATTGTAGCTTCAGGGGTAGGTGCAACTTTAGTTGTAGTTGCAACTGCAGATGTAGTTGCCATTAAAGAAGCAGTTTTTTGTCGGGTGTAAAATAGGTCGCATATGCATATAGATTTAACTCTTTTCGTAGAAATCTCCTCCTATATGAATTTGTTGTTTTTGAGGCAGTTGTAGATATAGATGAAGTTGTATTTATATATATTATTTGTGTTATAGATTATATTTCTTTAATTGTAGCTTAAATGGTATTTTTAAATTTGTTTGCAGTTTAATATGAAGATTTAGTTGTCGTCTTAGAGGTAGCTTTAGTTGATTGAAAGAATAGTGTCTATGTATATATAATTGTTTCTATGTTTGTAGTTATCTCCCCAAGTATGATGTTGTAGTTTTAGTTGCAATTTTATATACAGTTGCTGGTGTAGATGCATTTATAGATAGTACTAACGACGTAGATTGTGTTTCTTTAATTATAGCTTCAGTGGTAGGTGCACCTTTAGTTGTAGTTGCAAAAGCAGATGTATTTGCCGTTAAAGAAGCAGTTTTTTGTCGGGGACTAAAATAGGTCGTATATGCATATAGATTTAACTCTTTTCGTAGTAATCTTCTCCTATATGGTGTTGTTGCTTTTGAGGCAGTTGTAGATATAGATGAAGTTGTATTTATAGATATTATTTGTGATAAAGATTCTATTCCTCTAATTGTAGCTTAAATGATAGATTTAACTTTGTTTGCAGTTGAATATGTAGATTTAGTTTTCGTCTTAGTAGTAGCTTTAGTTGATTGAAAGAATGGTGTCTATGTATATATAATTGTATCTATGTTTGTAGTTATCTCCCCAATTATGATGTTGTAGTTTTAGTTGCAATTATAGATACAGTTGCTGGTGTAGATGCATTAATAGATAGTAATAACGTCGTAGATTGTGTTTCTTTAATTGTAGATTCAATGGTAGGTGTAACTTTAGTTGTAGTTGCAAATTCAGAAGTACTTACCGTTAAAAAACACCTTTTGGCGGGTGTAAAATACGTCGTATATGCATATAGATTTACCTCTTTTCGTAGTAATCTCCTCCAATATGAAGTTGTAGTTTTTGAGGAAGTTGTAGATATAAATGAATTTGTATTTATAGATATTATTTGTGATATGGATTCTATTCCTCTAATTGTTGCTTAAATGATAGATTTAACTTTGTTTGCAGTTGAATATGTAGATTTAGTTTTCGTCTTAGTAGTAGCTTTAGTTGATTGAAAGAATGGTGTCTATGTATATATAATTGTATCTATGTTTGTAGTTATCTCCCCAAGTATGATGTTGTAGTTTTAGTTGCAATTATAGATACAGTTGCTGGTGTAGATGCATTAATAGATAGTAATAACGTCGTAGATTGTGTTTCTTTAATTGTAGCTTCAGTGGTAGGTGTAACTTTAGTTGTAGTTGCAATTTCAGATGTAGTTACCGTTACAAAAATACCTTTTGTCTGGTGCAAAAAAAGGTCGTATATGCATATAGATTTACCTCTTTTCGTAGTAATCTCCTCCAATATGAAGTTGTAGTTTTTGAGGCAGTTGTAGATATTGATGAAGTGGTATTTATAGATATTATTTGTGTTATACATTCTATTCCTTTAATTGTAGCTTAAATGATAGATTTAACTTTGTTTGCAGTTGAATATGTAGATTTAGTTGTCGTCTTAGTAGTAACTTTAGTTGATTGAAAGAATGATGTCTATGTATATGTAGCCGAGTGGGTGACGTAGCTTACAGTTTACATAAAATCAAAATGAAACAATCAGGTCTTGAGGACTATAGCTTTTTAATTAATGCTCTCCTATGATGAAAACAAGAAGAAGGGAAAGAAGAAGAGAAAGAAAAAGAGAAAGAAAAAGGGAAAGAAAAAGAAAAAGAAAAAGGAAAAGAAAAAGGACAATATAGAGCGTTCCAATGGGCCGCACTGAACAAAGACACACTGTAGGTATGCTGACCAAAGCTCGAAAATGACCCCTACCTCGTGTGCTCCCCTTTTTAAAACCGCGCGCGGACATATCAGAGAGCTTCTACGTCACACCTAAACCGAGTCGGTCTAAGTTTTGCCTTCTGGCCAGTTTCCTGGGGTAAAATGACTAATTCTGGGGACTAATCCCGAGTAATAATTAAAATCTTTATCCACATCCCTAACGACTTATATGTAATCTGTGCAGTTTTGTCTTAGCTATTTAAGATGCTATTTTATATTTTTATGACTTAAATAGTTTTTGAGATATTTCAACTAGAAGGGGTGGAGACCACTATAAATGAAGGCGAAAACTCCTTTAATGACTAAATATTAAAATATCCTCCAACGATGGAAACTTGTAAATATGCTAAGGTATAGTGAATAAAATCCCCGTCTTAACTAGATGTAATGTATAACTTAACACGCTAGGGTTCCTGATAAATAAATTATTGAATTTCTAACCAATGCGCACATCGTGGTATTTTATTATTTCCTCCCTATGCGCCGGCCGTATAGTGACCGTCCGGGGGGAGGGGGGGGGAGGGGGGGGAAGGTGAAAAGGGATACCTGTTACGCACCGCGCCAGTGCTACTACACACCGCGCGGCCTTGAGTTGGGCGCCAGACATGGTTTACGTAACGGGTCAAATAGTGGGTTGGGGCATACACTGTAAAAGGGATACCTGTTACGCACCGCGCCAGTGCTACTACACACCGCGCGGCCTTGAGTTGGGCGCCAGACATGGTTTACGTAACGGGTCAAATAGTGGGTTGGGGCATACACTGCCACATCCACCCCAAACGTTTGAATTCCAGCGCCCTCGCTGGCTCGACTATAAAGGAAATCAGCAAGTACAAGCAAAAACAGAAAGGTGTGAAAAATATTGTACGGTACATAGAAATATATACATATATAAAAAAAAATGCAACGTAAGTGCTCAATACAATAAAAGCACATTGGGGTAATTCAATCCCTGAGTATGACAAGTATTTCCTTGTCACGACATTGTACTTTCTATAATGACATTACTTATGAGGTTACAAGCGCTCGCACCAGGTCGACCCAAGACTTGTAGCATGGCAGTACGTCTACCAAAAGCACTACGATGTACAATCGCTAATTGTATACTGGTATATACGCCTAAGTTTATGTGAAACTTGAGGCAGTTCAGCATGTGTTATTAGGACTATATCAATTATAGGTGTTGATCGACGCATGCATACGTGGATCTTTAGGGGACAAGGCTCTCTGCCGCCTACCTAATAATGGTGAGCTCACTGTAAATGGGTACATTAAGTGAGATTGACAATCAATAAAATTATAAAACACTACTTAACTTGATTACAAATGAACATGAAAAGTTTAACATTCCAGAAGAAAAAAATGTACTCTACGAATGAACAAGGGTATAAATGCATTGGCATAACAGAAAAGAAAAAAAAAAAAGATATTCCATCGTGATGGAGAGTAGACTACAGATCCATCTTTACTCTGGGTTTATTCCCTCTTTGAGTAATGTGGACGGATCTGCGTGGCGTAATTGGCGGAGGTGATTCTGCCACTGTTCTAGGTTGACTACTCGTCAGTGCCACTTTCGGTTTTGTCCTGATTATTATCACGGGGTCCTCCTCGTCACTGTCACTGGACTCGATTGTTTCTGGGGGTGTGGCACTTGAAGCTGGTACGAGGTCCAAAAGTGGTGCTTTGGCTACTAGAAGGTCCTTTCTATTGACTGTTTTCTCGGTCCCTCCCGCTAAAGGGAGAAGCCTATAGACATGTTTACCAGGTAGTCGGGCCGTAATGCAGTATAGATCAGGCCGCCAGAAATCCTGAATCTTGTTCCGGCCTACCACCCGATTTCTAACATATACATAATCACCGACAGACAGTGGATGATCGCGGGCGTTCGTGTCAGTGAAAGCGATCCGTTTGGCAGCTTCACGTTGCAGGTGGTCAAGTGCGAGGCGGTGTGTCTCCATTAACCGGTGGCGATGCTGTCTCACCCAGTCGATGCCTGTTGGTGCGACATCTGTCGGTCGAAGCAACAGTTCGTCGATGGGGAGGCGAGGGGCTCTGCCAAAAAGGAGAAAATAGGGAGCGAACCCTGTAGAAGCGTGAGGAGTATTATTGTACGCCTGTACTAAATCAGGTAGGAAAGTTGGCCACTGTCGTTTCCTCTCAGGTGGTAATGAGCGGAGGAGATTGTGTAGCGTCCTGTTAAACCGCTCACACTGACCGTTTTCTTGTGGATGATATGGAGTAGTATGAGATTTTTTTATGTGGTACAGCGTACAGAGCTCCGCAATGAGCCGTGATTCGAATGACCGGCCTTGATCTGTTTTCAAAGCGGGCCCCATTGGTTGATCTATATTGTCCTTTTTCTTCTAAAGTTCTAAATTTATTTCTGCAAAGCTATCCTCAAATTGAATCCTGCCGACAACGCCAAAACTGTAGCCGAGTGGTGGTTTAGTTTACAGTTTTTTTTTTAAAAATAAAATCAAAATGAAACAATCAGGTCTTGAGGACTATAGCTTTTTAATTAATGCTCTCCTATGATGAAAACAAGAAAAAGGACACTATGAACTATGGAGAAGAAGCCTATGAAGAAAAAGGGAAAGAAAAAGAGAAAGAAAAAGGACAATATCTGAAAATAAACAAATAGTACAGGTTAACAATGTCCTGACTAACATAGCTAATAATAAACATGTTACATAACCACGTAATTACACGTGGCGACAACATATACTTAACTAGAAAGCATGATAAGTGATACGTAAGTAGTATTGGTTCATACACAGGGCAAAGATAATTATCTTGTACTACGAATGTTCTAACTATAAAAGAAACCACGTGCAGTGTTTAATTTGAAACACGTGCACAGTGTTAATGCTACACACAGAACCAGAGTGCGATGTGAGGGCTAACGTAAACTTTAAAGATCTTGAAGTTATAATAGTATGCCATCCAGGTATGGTGTCTATGTAAGAGGCACACATAGCGGGACAGTAAATGACTACCGTTGGCTTGATACTTGTATCTGTCCATCGCTGTGTCTTGTTAAGAAAACAGCAGATTGCAGAATGAATCATAGTTAAATTATATGGGATGTGATCCTCACATGCACTATTTCCTATGTGAGAATTTAGCACAAGGCAGGAAAGTTAGCCTATTACACATATTTGACGGACACTCGCTGGTTGTATACTGTTGTATCAATAGCTTATTTTATAAGCGCATTGCAGTATGTGCACCCAGAACGATATGCAGTTGTTTGTTACGCACAAACCCTGGTCACTGGTATCTATTTATTAATCCTATTACATAATTTATTTAACGGTTGTATGTTAACCTTTAAAATAGCATGAGCATAAGTCTACACGCTGTAGGTTATCCTACACTTTATCCTGGTTATAAGTCTGAACAGAAATCTTCCAATGTTAACACTCAACAAGTTCCTACTAACCACAAAGAAATAAAAATGGCGTAATTGCCTCTACTTACAGAGCGTTCCAATGGGCCGCACTGAACAAAGGCACAATGCAGGTATGCTGACCAAAGCTCGAAATGACCCCTACCTCGTGTGCTCCCCTTTTTAAAACCGTGCGCGGACATATCAGAGAGCCCCTACGTCACACCTAAACCGAGTCGGTCTAAGTTTTGCCTTCTGGCCAGTTTCCTGGGGTAAAATGCCTAACTCTGGGGACTAATCCAGAGTAATAATTAAAATCTTTATCCACATCCCTAACGACTTATATGTAATCTGTGCAGTTTTGTCTTAGCTATCTAAGATGCTATTTTATATTTTTATGACTTAAATAGTTTTTAAGATATTTTAACTAGAAGGGGATGGGGACCACTATAAATGAAGGCGAAAACACCTTTAATGACTAAATATTAAAATATCCTCCAACGATGGAAACTAGTAAATATGCTAAGGTATAGTGAATAAAATCCCCGTCTTAACTAGATTTAATGTATAACTTAATACGCTAGGGTTCCTGATAAATAAATTATTGAATTTCTAACCAATGCGCACATCGTGGTATTTTATTATTTCCTCCCTATGCGCCGGTCGTATAGTGACCGTCCGGGGGGGGGGGGGGAGGAAGGTGAAAAGGGATACCTGTTACGCACCGCTCCAGTGCTACTACACACCGCGCGGCCTTGAGTTGGGCGCCAGACATGGTTTACGTAACGGGTCAAATAGTGGGTTGGGGCATACACTGCCACATCCACCCCAAACGTTTTAATTCCAGCGCCCTCGCTGGCTCGACTATAAAGGAAATCAGCAAGTACAAGCAAATACAGAAATGTTTGAAAAAAATATTGTACGGTACATAGAAATATATACATAAAAAAAAAAATGCAACGTAAGTGCTCCAATACAATAAAAGCACCTTGGGGTAATTCAATCCCTGAGTATGACAAGTATTTCCTTGTCACGACATTGTACTTTCTATAATGACATTACTTATGAGGTTACAAGCGCTCGCACCAGGTCGACCCAAGACTTGTAGCATGGCAGTACGTCTACCAAAAGCACTACGATGTACAATCGCTAATTGTATACTGGTATATACGCCTAAGTTTATGTGAAACTTGAGGCAGTTCAGCATGTGTTATTAGGACTATATCAATTATAGGTGTTGGTCGACGCATGCATACGTGGATCTTTAGGGGGCAAGGCTCTCTGCCGCATACCTAATAATGGTGAGCTCACTGTAAATGGGTACATTAAGTGAGATTGACAATCAATAAACTTATAAAACACTACTTAACTTGATTACAAATGAACATGAAAAGTTTAACATTCCAGAAGAAAAAAATGTACTCTACGAATGAACAAGGGTATAAATGCATTGGCATAACAGAAAAGAAAAAAAAAAGATATTCCATCGTGATGGAGAGTAGACTACAGATCCATCTTTACTCTGGGTTTATTCCCTCTTTGAGTAATGCGGACGGATCTGCGTGGCGTAATTGGCGGAGGTGATTCTGCCACTGTTCTAGGTTGACTACTCGTCATGGCCACTTTCGGTTTTGTCCTGATTATTATCACGGGGTCCTCCTCGTCACTGTCACTGGACTCGATTGTTTCTGGGGGTGTGGCACTTGAAGCTGGTACGAGGTCCAAAAGTGGTGCTTTGGCTACTAGAAGGTCCTTTCTATTGACTGTTTTCTCGGTCCCTCCCGCTAAAGGGAGAAGCCTATAGACATGTTTACCAGGTAGTCGGGCCGTAATGCAGTATAGATCAGGCCGCCAGAAATCCTGAATCTTGTTCCGGCCTACCACCCGATTTCTAACATATACATAATCACCGACAGACAGTGGATGATCGCGGGCGTTCGTGTCAGTGAAAGCGATCCGTTTGGCAGCTTCACGTTGCAGGTGGTCAAGTGCGAGGCGGTGTGTCTCCATTAACCGGTGGCGATGCTGTCTCACCCAGTCGATGCCTGTTGGTGCGACATCTGTCGGTCGAAGCAACAGTTCGTCGATGGGGAGGCGAGGGGCTCTGCCAAAAAGGAGAAAATAGGGAGCGAACCCTGTAGAAGCGTGAGGAGTATTATTGTACGCCTGTACTAAATCAGGTAGGAAAGTTGGCCACTGTCGTTTCCTCTCAGGTGGTAATGAGCGGAGGAGATTGTGTAGCGTCCTGTTAAACCGCTCACACTGACCGTTTTCTTGTGGATGATATGGAGTAGTATGAGATTTTTTTATGTGGTACAGCGTACAGAGCTCCGCAATGAGCCGTGATTCGAATGACCGGCCTTGATCTGTTTTCAAAGCGGGCCCCATTGGTTGATCTATATTGTCCTTTTTCTTCTAAAGTTCTAAATTTATTTCTGCAAAGCTATCCTCAAATTGAATCCTGCCGACAACGCCAAAACTGTAGCCGAGTGGTGGTTTAGTTTACAGTTTTTTTTTTTAAAATAAAATCAAAATGAAACAATCAGGTCTTGAGGACTATAGCTTTTTAATTAATGCTCTCCTATGATGAAAACAAGAAAAAGGACACTATGAACTATGGAGAAGAAGCCTATGAAGAAAAAGGGAAAGAAAAAGAGAAAGAAAAAGGACAATATCTGAAAATAAACAAATAGTACAGGTTAACAATGTCCTGACTAACATAGCTAATAATAAACATGTTACATAACCACGTAATTACACGTGGCGACAACATATACTTAACTAGAAAGCATGATAAGTGATACGTAAGTAGTATTGGTTCATACACAGGGCAAAGATAATTATCTTGTACTACGAATGTTTTAACTATAAAAGAAACCACGTGCAGTGTTTAATTTGAAACACGTGCACAGTGTTAATGCTACACACAGAACCAGAGTGCGATGTGAGGGCTAACGTAAACTTTAAAGATCTTGAAGTTATAATAGTATGCCATCCAGGTATGGTGTCTATGTAAGAGGCACACATAGCGGGACAGTAAATGACTACCGTTGGCTTGATACTTGTATCTGTCCATCGCTGTGTCTTGTTAAGAAAACAGCAGATTGCAGAATGAATCATAGTTAAATTATATGGGATGTGATCCTCACATGCACTATTTCCTATGTGAGAATTTAGCACAAGGCAGGAAAGTTAGCCTATTACACATATTTGACGGACACTCGCTGGTTGTATACTGTTGTATCAATAGCTTATTTTATAAGCGCATTGCAGTATGTGTACCCAGAACGATATGCAGTTGTTTGTTACGCACAAACCCTGGTCACTGGTATCTATTTATTAATCCTATTAAATAATTTATTTAACGGTTGTATGTTAACCTTTAAAATAGCATGAGCATAAGTCTACACGCTGTAGGTTATCCTACACTCTATCCTGGTTATAAGTCTGAACAGAAATCTTCCAATGCTAACACTCAACAAGTTCCTACTAACCACAAAGAAATAAAAATGGCGTAATTGCCTCTACTTACAGAGCGTTCCAATGGGCCGCACTGAACAAAGGCACAATGCAGGTATGCTGACCAAAGCTCGAAATGACCCCTACCTCGTGTGCTCCCCTTTTTAAAACCGTGCGCGGACATATCAGAGAGCCCCTACGTCACACCTAAACCGAGTCGGTCTAAGTTTTGCCTTCTGGCCAGTTTCCTGGGATAAAATGCCTAACTCTGGGGACTAATCCAGAGTAATAATTAAAATCTTTATCCACATCCCTAACGACTTATATGTAATCTGTGCAGTTTTGTCTTAGCTATCTAAGATGCTATTTTATATTTTTATGACTTAAATAGTTTTTAAGATATTTTAACTAGAAGGGGGTGGGGACCACTATAAATGAAGGCGAAAACTCCTTTAATGACTAAATATTAAAATATCCTCCAACGATGGAAACTTGTAAATATGCTAAGGTATAGTGAATAAAATCCCCGTCTTAACTAGATGTAATGTATAACTTAACACGCTAGGGTTCCTGATAAATAAATTATTGAATTTCTAACCAATGCGCACATCATGGTATTTTATTATTTCCTCCCTATGCGCCGGTCGTATAGTGACCGTCCGGGGGGAGGGGGGGGGAAGGTGAAAAGGGATACCTGTTACGCACCGCGCCAGTGCTACTACACACCGCGCGGCCTTGAGTTGGGCGCCAGACATGGTTTACGTAACGGGTCAAATAGTGGGTTGGGGAATACACTGCCACATCTATATAATTGTATCTCTGTTTGTAGTTATCTCCCCAATTATGATGTTGTAGTTTTAGTTGAATTTTGTATACAGTTGCTGGTGTAGATGCATTTATAGATAGTAACAACGACGTAGATTGTGTTTCTTTAATTCTAGCTTCAGTGGTAGGTGTAACTTTAGTTGTAGTTGCAATTGCAAATGTAGTTACCGTTAAAAAAAACACTTTTTTGTCGGGTGTAAAATAGGTCGTATATGCATATAGATTTACCTCTTTTCGTAGTAATCTCCTCATATATGTAGTTGTTGTTTTTGAGGTGGTTGTAGATATAGATGAAGTTGTATTTATAGATATTATGAGTGATATAGATTATATTCCTCTAAATGTAGCTTAAATGATAGATTTAACTTTGTTTGCAGTTGAATATGTAGATTTAGTTTTCGTCTTAGTAGTAGCTTTAGTTGATTGAAAGAATGGTGTCTATGTACATATAATTGTATCTATGTTTGTAGTTATCTCCCCAAGTATGATGTTGTAGTTTTAGTTGCAATTGTAGATACAATTGCTGGTGTAGATGCATGTATAGATAGTAATAACGACGTAGATTGTGTTTCTTTAATTGTAGCTTCAGTGGTAGGTGCAACTTTAGTTGTAGTTTTGTTATAGATTATATTCCTTTAATTGTAGCTTAAATGGTAGATTAATCATTGTAATCTAGAGCTCATCGCTTAACTAGCAGCTATTCACTTAACTAATTACTGTTAGCTAGAACTCATCGCTTAACTAGCAGCTTTTTACTTAACTAATCAATGTTAGCTAGAACTCATCGCTTAACTAGCACCTATTCACTTAACTAATCACTTTTAACTAGAACTCATCGTTTAACTAGCAGCTATTCACTTAACGAATCACTGTTAACTAGAACGCATTGCTTAAATAGCAGCTATTCACTTAACTAATCACTGTTAACTAGAACTCATCGTTTAACTAGCAGCTATTTACTTAACTAATCACTGGTAACTAGAAAAAATCGCTTAACTAGCAGCTATACACTTAACTAATCACTGTTAACTAGAACATATCGCTTAACAAGCAGCAATTCACTGAACTAATCACTGTTAACTAGAACTCATCGCTTAACTAGCACCTATTCACTTAAATAATCACTGCTAACTAGAACTCCTCGCTTAACACTAACCCTAACGCTAACCCTAACATTAACCTAACCCTAATCCTAACCCTAAGACTAACCCTAACTCTAACCCCTAACCCTTACCCGAAACCTAACCCTAACCTAACTTTCACTTAACTAATCACTGTTAACTAGAACTCATTGCTTAACTAGCAGCTATTCACTTAACTAATCACTGTTAACTAGAACTCACCGCTTAACTAGCAGCTTTTTACTTAACTAATCACAGTTAACTAGAACTCATCGCTTAACTAGCAGCTGTTCACTTAACTAATCACTGTTAACTAGAACTCTTCGCTTAACTAGCAGCTATTTACTTAACTAATCATTAGTAAATATAAAAAATCGCTTAACTAGAAGCTATACACTTAACTAATCACTGTTAACTAGAACAAATCGCTAAACTACCAGCTATTCACTGAACTAATCACTGTTAACTAGAACTCATCGCTTAACTAGCAGCTATTTACTTAACTAATTACTGGTAACTAAAACTCATCACTTAACTAGCAGCCTTACACTTATCTAATCACTGTTCACTAGAACTCATTGCTTAACTAGCAGCTATTCATTTCACTAATCACTTTTAACTAGAACTCATCATTTAAACCTTACCCTAACCCTAACCTAACCCTAACCCTAACACCCTAACCCTACCCTAGTTCTAGTGAGTTCATCGCTTAACTAGCAGCTATTCACTTAAGTAATCACTGTTAACTAGAACTCATCGTTTAACCCTAATCCTAACCCTAACCCTAACCCAAACCCCAACCCTAACCCTAATCCTAACCCAAACCCTCACCTATCTCTAACCGTAACCGTTTCCCTAAACCTAACCCTAACCTTAATCCTAAGCCCCTAACAATAACCCTAACCCTAACACTAGTTCTAGTGAGTTCATCGCTTAACTAGCAGCTATTCACTTAACTAATCACTGTTAAATAGAACTTATCGCTTTACAAGCAGCTATTCACTTAATTAATCACTGTTAGCTAGAACTCATCGCTTAAATAGCAGCTATTTCAATTAACTAATAACTGTTAGCTAGAAATCATCGCTTAACTAGAACATATTCATTTACCTATTCATTGTTAACTAGAAATCATCGCTCAACTAGCAGCTATTCATTTAAATAATCACTGTTTACTAGAACTCATCGCTCAACCCTAACCCTAACACTAACCCTAACCCTAACCTAACCCTATCCGTAACCCTAAACATAAACCTAACCCTAACCCAAACCCTAACCCTAAATCTAACCCTAACCTTAACTAATCACTGTTAACTAGAATTCATTGCTTAACTAGCAGCTATTCACTGAACTAATCACTGTTAACTAGAACTCATCGCTTAACCCTAACCCTAACCCTAAACCTTACCCTAACCCTAACCATAAACCTAACCCTAACCCAAACCCTAACCCAAACCCAAACCCTAACCCTAACCCAAACCATAACCCTAACCCTTACCTAACCCTAACCCTAAATCTAAACCTAAACCTAAGCCTAGCCCTAACCCCCTAACACTAACCCTACCCTAGTTCTAGTGAGTTCATCGCTTAACTAGCAAATATTAACTAAACTAAACACTGTTAACTAGAACTCATCGCTTAAATAGCAGCTATTCACTTAACTAATCACTGTTAGCTAGAACTCATTGCTTAACTTGCAGCTTTCACTTAATTAATTACTGTTAACTAGAACTCATCGCTCAACTAGCAGCTCTTTACTTAACTAATCCCAGTTAATTAGAACTCATCGCTTAAATAGCAGCTATTCACTTTACAAATCACTTTTAACTACAACTCATCGCTTAACTAGCAGCTGTTCACTTAACTTATCACTGTTAACTAGAACTCTTCGCTTAACTAGCAGCTATTTACTTACCTAATCACTAGTAACTAGAAAAAATCGCTTTACTAGAAGCTATACACTTAACTAATCACTGTTAACTAGAACATATCGCTTAACTAGCAGCTATTCACTGAACTAATCACTGTTAACTAGAACTCATCGCTTAACTAGCAGCTATTCACTTAACTAATAACTGTTATAAGAACTCCTCGCTTAACCCTAAGCCTGACGCTAACCCTAACCCTAACCCAACCCTAACCCTTACCCTAACCTAAACCTAAACCTAACCCTAACCCTAAACTTAACCCTAACTCTAAACCCTAACCCTAAACCTAACTATAACCCCTTAACCCTAACCCCTTAACCCTAACTCCCTAACCTTAACCCTAAACCTAACCCTAACCCTAACCATAATCCTAACTTTTAACTTAACTAATCACTGTTCACTAGAACTCATTGCTTAACTAGCAGCTATTCACTTAACTAAACACTATTAACTAGAATTCATCTATTAACTAGCATCTATTTACTTAACTAATCAAAGTTAACTAGAGCTCATCGCTTAATTAGCAGCTATTAACCTAACAAATCACTTTTAACTAGAACTCATTGCTTAACTAGCAGCTATTCACTTAAAGAATAACTGTTAACTAGAACGCATCGCTTAACTAGCAGCTATTCACTTAACTAATCACAGTTAACTAGAGCTCATCGCTTAATGAGCAGCTATTCACCTAACAAATCACTTTTAACTATAACTCATCGCTTAACTAGCAGCTGTTCACTTAACTAATCACTGTTAACTAGAACTCATCGCTTAACAAGCAGCTATTTACTTAACTAATAACTTTTAACTAGAACTCATCGCTTAACTAGCAGCTATTCGTTTAAATATTCATTGTTTACTAGAATTCATCGCTTAACTAGGAGCTATTCACTGAACTAATCACAGTTAACTAGAACTCATCGCTTAACTACTTTACAAATCACTTTTAACTACAACTCATCGCTTAACTAGCAGCTGTTGACTTAACTAATCACTGGTAACTAGAACTCATCGCTTAACCCTAACCCTAAACCTAACGCTAACCCAAACCCTAACCCTAACCCTAAACCTAACCCTAACCTCTAACCCTAACCCTAACCCCTAAGCACTGTTAACTAGAACTCATCGCTTAACTAGCAGCTTTTCACGTAACTAATCAACGTTAACTTGAACTCATCGCTTAACTAGCAACTATTCAATTAACTAATCAGCGTTAACTAGAACTCATCGCTTAACTATCAGCTATTTACTTAACTAATCAACGTTAACTAGAACTCATCGCTTAACTACCAGCTAGTCACTTAACTAATCACCGTTAACTGGAACTCATCGCTTAACTAGCAGCTATTCACTTAGCTAATCATTTTTAAACAGAAATCATTGCTTAACTAGCAGATGTTTACTTATCTAATCACCGTTAATTAGAATTCATCGCTTAAGTAGCAGCTATTTACGTAACTAATAACTGTTAACTAGAACTCATCGCTTAACTAGCCGCTATTCACTTAACTATGCACTGTTAAATAGAACTCATCGCTTGACTAGCAGCTATTCACTTAACTAATCACTGTTAACTAGAACTCATCGCTTAACTAGCAGCTTTTAACGTAACTAATCACGGTTAACTAGAACTCATCAATTAACTAGCAGCTATAGACTTAATTAATCAACGTTAACTAGAACTCATCGCTTAACTAGCAGCTATTCACTAAACTAATCACCGTTAACTAGAACTCATCGCTTAACTAGCAGCTATTCACTTAACTAATCACCGTTAACTAGAACTCAACGCTTAACTAGCAGCTGTTCACTTAACTAATCACTCTTAACTAGAAATCATCGCTTAACTATCAGCTTTTCACTCAACAAATCTCTGTTAACTAGAACTCATCGCTTAGCTAGCAGCTGTTCACTTAAATAATCCATGTTAACTAGAACACATCGCTTAACTAGCAGCTGTTCACTTAACTAATCAATATTAACTAGAACTCATCACTTAACTAGCACCTATTCACTCAACTAATCTCTGTTCAATAGAACACATCGCTTAACTAGTAACTGTTCACTTAACTAGTCACTGTATAAAAAGAACTCATCGCTTAACTACCATCTATTGACTCAACTAATCACTGTTAACTAGAACTCATTGCTTCATTAGCAGCTATTCACTTAACTAATCACAGTTAACTAGAACTCATCGCTTAACTAACAGCTATTCACTTAACTAATCACTGTTAACTAGAACTAATCGCTTAACTTGCAGCTATTCACTTAACTAATCACTGTTAACTAGAACTCATCGCTTAACTTGCAGCTACTAATTTAACTAATAACTGTTAATTAGAACTCATCGCTTAACTAGCAGCTGTTCACTTAACTAATCACTTTTAACTAGAATTAATTTATTAACTATCACCGATTCACTCAACTAAACTCTGTTAACAAGAACTCATCGCTTAACTACAGACTGTTCACTTTACTAATCACTATTAACTAGAACTCATCGCTTAACTATCAGCTATTCACTCAACTTATCTCTGTTAACTAAAACCCATCCCTTAACTAGCATCATTTAGCTTCAGTTTGTTGCAAGTCATCCAGTGCTTTATGTCGTCCACCACTCCTGTATGCGAAGGATTGTGGCATCAAGTTGATCAGGAAAGCAAGAGTCACTGATTTGAGTGTCATCAGCAAAGGATTGACTGGAAACTGAGTTGTAGCTAATGAGAGATGATAGAGGTTTAGTGTAGATGATGAAATGGACAGGCCCAAGGACCGATCCTTGAGGAACTCCAATAGACAGGGCTGAAGGTTTGGAAGAGCGTTCCTCTACCATTTATTAGAATGCGATAAAATTTTAGAGACATGTTTTTGGCACGCCCGCAAAGGTTTTTTCAATTATTACAACCATTTTAAAATCTGCCGTTTTTAGACAGAGGCCCAATGTACGTTTTTTTAAATATATAATTTATAAAACTATAAAAAAGAGCAAATGCATGGTGCGGGGTTGCCGAGTCTAAACTCAGCTAATCTCAATTTGGTGATCTGGAGTTCAATTCCAGCCAGAACCTAGTCACGCAAAAAAACATCACAAGCACCTCTGGTGAATGGTACCCTTTAAGCTTGGATAACAACTCAACTAAAAGAATGAAAACTCTGAAGTCAAACCCGGAGGTATTTTAGAATCAAATATTACTTTGAAAACGTTTTTGTTTTGTTTTTTTAATTAAATGCATCCTTTTATAGAGTCTTATAATTCCGGAGTTATTTTAAGTAAAAACTTATTACATGAATCGATGGTTTCTCAAGAAATGAAATAACACACTTGACAAAGTAGGTATTGAACTATGGTAATATTGTGATTTTAACGTTGAAATGTATGATTTATAATTTAACTAGCGAGTACCCGGCATGCCTTGCAATGCCAATCAAACAAAGAAATTGGTTGCAATTTAATTATTTTTCTTGTAGAGTTTTTAAATCCACAATTCTTTTTTTTCCGTCTAGTGCATACGCGAGTACATCAGAAGGTTTTCTAAACCGAGAGCAGGCGACATACAGCTGTCCATGGGAGAAGCATGGATTTTCCAAATTTAGTCCGCAAACTTGTAACGATTATCCCTATGCGTTCTAGATATTCATTGCAAACGCGTGTCACACCGGAAACTGCAGACGTTTCAAATCCAATGGCATATCTGTTGAAATCAACGATGCTTGGAAACAGTATTTTTTCTCCTACTAAATTTTCCATTTAAAATAGTAGTTTCGATGGTAATTTTCATTATGTTTTTCCCTGAAACTTGTTACCAGTGTAAAGACGTGGTGGATTTATTTTTCCTTAGAGAATAATAGGCACGCTCATTTTCAGTGTTAAAACGTGCGATGAAATGCCTGGCAAGTCAAGTGATTGAATAAATGAAAACGTTTTTCTTTATTCAATACAGTTTCGATGGACATATACATTGTCCTTTTTTGCCTGTGATTTCATTTTGAATGTTTAAGTTGATGGCATTGACATAGTTGTTTTTGGCTGCTAACATAGCACGTGCACTGAGCCACTAATGATTTTGTAATATTGTATGATATTTGGAAATACTTTATGTTTGAATTGCAATTTTTCCATTCCCAATGTCCAAAAATTGTTTTGCAAAACGTTCAGAGGATGCATCATTATGTAGTTGTACACACATATTGGACTTTAAAGTCGATTTCTTTAAATTTTGCCTTAAAACTGATGATTTGACACATGCATTTAATTAATCAGCGGCTGTTGAGGTACCATCGAAAAGAATTGCTCTGATTCCAGATGATGCGATAGCCAGTGCAATTTTTTTGTCATCGTATTGTCGCCAAAATAAGTGAACTTAGGAATGCTTTTCCTGTGCCTCCGGTCGCTTCTAGGAAATAAAATACACCGCTTTGTCTGGTAATTACATGCATAATTCTGTCATACACTATGAGTTGTTCTGAAGGCAATTTTTGAAGATTCATCTGAAAAAATGTACCTAATTCTTTGATGTCAAATATTGTTTCTCGTTTCAAAACACGATTGAAAAGCTTTTTAGCAGATCGATTCGCAAAAGTAATTCCCAAATCTATGAGTGCTTTGTTCGATATTGCCAAACATATGTCCTCAATCGAGACCAATGTCTCGTTATACACGTTTGGTGTAAATTTAATGTCCTGATTTTGATTCGTTGCACACAAAATGACGTGGGATATCTTCACTCATGTCAACTTTGTATTTCTCCCAAAGATCTTTTGGATTTGATGGGAAGCAGGTTTTCAATATGATTGCAAAAAAAGTGTGTATTTGCTGTGTTTAGCAATATTCGATGCATCAGAGAGTGAAGTATCCCAATGAGCATCGTTTTCCAAAAGATATGATTCTTGGCAAGCTTCACGATAATTGGTACATACTTGACCGTTTACTGTTCTCAGTTCTTGGAAGGATGATTGTCCACCTACGTTGATTAACTGTAATCGCAAGTAAAAGCATTCTGCATTGTTTGGTTGAACAGTGTACAGACGGCTTAATGCGTGTGCCGAATATAAATTTGTGTGTTATTCTAATGCTTTACTCTGTTTGCGACATTGAAAACTTTTCGCTGATGCATTCCATTTGTAATATGTTGGCACCTCAGAGTAAAGTAACTTCTTTCAAAAGTATCATTTTGGCACGATGAGAAAAATGAAGTTAACGTTGTTGACGGTGGTGACACTGCTCTTACACGTGAATTTTCTGTTGTAAAGTAAAAACTCGCTGTCCGTTTTCAAGGTGCACTGCCAAATGATCAACTGTTGGGTGGCGTTGATAGATTGGAAATGATAAAATGCGCCATACTGCTTCATTGCTATTAATGTAGCGTCCAAGTCGACATTGGTAGACTTCATCGATTCATCCAGATTTGTTTTTCCTCTCCAAAACTGCCTTATCACTTCTTTTGTTAACATATTTGCAAATGTACTTGATCGATTTCACCGAATTGCAATACTGTACATTGATGTATGCTTTGAACGTTTTAGAGAGTAACGGTGAATACGGTACAACCCAAGGATTACCGACTTCAACATCATTTAAAGTGATTAATTAGCCACCATCTTCAGGTGATCGTCAACGATACAGTTGATAGCCATCATTGCCAGTGATAGTCTCCGCAATTAAATCTCTTGGGTATCGTTTTGTGCATTTCCCATCAGAAATGCATGGTTAATTTTTTTTTTGGAGGAAGCTACTTAGACCGTTAATCATGTTTTTTTTTTTTTGTTGACGATTTCTAATAATTATTGATCAATGTTGGCATCTGTTATTTCTGCAAAAATAACTTTATCAATTTGATCTGGTTTGATTTTTTCGATCAACCAAATTATAATGTGGGCATGTGGCAATCCTCTTTTTTGACATTCAACGGAATACATCCAAACGCATGTCTCTCCAAAAAACATCATACTTGACAATAAAATCTATAAAAGATTTCAAATTTTTGTTTGAACACGCGCAGTAATATCGTGACGATCTGATGTTGATTGTCCATTTAACAAAATATCTTGTATTCCCCCCCCCTCCCCAACTTAGGGTTGCATGTAAAAGTAATTAAACAAATCTGGGTGGCCATTTGCGCGAACATAGGTCATAACATCTTGTGCGTATTCGTGCGTGTGACGTGGACTTCCAGTAAATGTCACAGGTAGTATAACCATTTCCCAAATTCATTTGGATTCACATTGCAATCATTCAGAATTGCATCACGTAAATGAATGTACTCTTCGGAACGTAACTTGCTTTGATTTAATCGAATGTAGAGGAGTCGTTCGATTTCAATTTTCGCATACATATCAACAATGTATTGATGGAATAATTGTCGACATTTCAAGATATGATTTTCGGCACTCACATGGATCATCAATCGATGTGAATATTATTTCATGGCACTGACTTTCTTATTCGATTCTTCATCTGTCTGTAGATTTCTCAATTTGATGTTAAAATTATATCCATCATCCCTTTCCCAAATGAAATAGGAAATTGCAATCAATGTTATGAGCGATAAGTTTCTGAGACTCGCTTAACATCACCACTTGTGCGATGAAGAATTATATCATGTGAGTTAAATATTTCGCCAAATCTAACGATCGCCACTTCATCAATTGTTGGTGCATTGTATTGTCTTCTGTGTTGGCCGACATGTGTTTTTTTCTGCTCTAACAATGACTTTGTAGTCATCAGTCGGCATCTTAACAAGTGCAATTCTAAATATTTGTATTAATTTGTTGTGTTGCAAAAATAACATTTGCATTGCAGCGACGATTTTTCGTTTAGTGCCCGTATTGATTTGACAACGTAGATCAATTTGTTCATGAGTATTCCCCATGAAATAAATTGGAATAAATTAAGAGATTTAATTCTGGACAGTATCACTTGCAATGATGACTATCCACTGTATCGTCGACGATCAACTGAAGATGGTGGCAAATCAATCACTTTAAAAGTACGAAATAATGATGTTGAAGTCGTTTATCGTTGGGTTGTACCGTATTCACCGTTAGTCTGGAAAACGTTCAAAGCACACATCAATGTAGAGTATTGTAATTGTGTGGAATCGGTCAAGCACATTTGCAAATATATTAAAACTTTGGAAAACGATATTCATTGGGACACTTCGCTGGTGCATCGAATATTGCTCAAACATAGCAAATACGCACTTTGTTTGCAATCATATTGTAAACGTGCTTCCCATCTAGTCTAAAAGATACTTGGGAGAAATATAAAGACAACATAAACGAAGACGTCCATCATCACTTGAGAGCAACGAATCCGGAAATTAAATTTACACCGAATGTGTAAACCGTGGCATTGTTTTCGATTGAGGTAATTGTTTGGAAATCTCTAACAAAGCACTGTTAAAGTTGAGAATAACTTCTGTGAATAGATCTGCAAACAAGCTTTTCAATCGTTCTTTGCAACGAGAAATGCACTTTAACATCGAAGACTTGGTACATTTGTTCAGATGAATCTTCCAAAATTTGTTCCAGAACAACTCATAGTGTATGACAGAACAATGCTTGCAATAACAAGACAAAGCCGTGGAATAGATATCCTAGATTCGCCCGGAGGTACACAAAAAGCATTCCTAATTTCACTTATTTTGGCAACAATACGATCACAAAAAATATTGCACTGGCTATCGCATCATCTGGAATAGCAGCAACTTTTTTGGATGGTGGCCTCAACAACTGCTGATGAGTTAAATGAATGTCTCAAATCGTCAATTTTATGGCGACATTTACAGAAATTGCCTTTGTAGACACAAATATGCTTGTACAACTACATAATGATGCATCCTCTGAACGTTTCGCAAAACAATTGTTGGACATTGGGAATGAGAAAATGGCAATTGATGAATCCACACAATGTTTTTCACTGCCAACAAGCTTCTGTAAAACTACAGCTACCACCGACGAATTCACACATAAAGTTTTTCCAAATATCGTACAACATTACAAAAATCAATAGTGGCTCAGTGCACATGCTATATTAGCAGCCAAAACTACTATGTCAGTGACATCAACTTAAACTTTCAAAATAAAATCACAGGCAAAAAAACAACAACGTATATGTCCATCGATAATGTCTTGAATTAAGACAAAGTTGTCTTTTATTCAATTACTTGACTTGCCAGGCATTCCATCGCACGTTTTAACACTGAAAATTTGCGTGCCTATTATTCTCTAAGGAAAAATAAATCCACCACGTCTTTACAATGGTAACAAGTTTCAGGGAAAAACGTAATGAAAAATACCATCGAAGCTACTATTTTAAATAGAAAATTTAGGAAGAGAAGATATACTGTTGCAACGAATCCTAATGATTCATATAAATATGCCCATGAATTTCAAACGTCTGCAGTTTCCGGTGTGACACGCTTTTGCAATGACTGTCTACAACGCGCAGGAAGAGTCGCTACAAGTTTGCGGACTAATTTTGGAAAACCCATGCTTCTACGATGGACAGCTGTATGCCTCTTGCTTTCGCTTTGGAAAACCTTCTAATTTATTCGTGTGTACACTAGACGGAAAAAATCCCACAAAACATGGTGTACTTAAAAGCTCTACAAGAAAAATAATTAAAATGCAAGCAATTTTTTTATTTGATTAGCATTGTGAGACATGCCGGGTACTCACTAGTATATATATATATATATATAATATTTTCTTTAAAATTTGGTGTTGAAAATTCCTAGTTTGTAAATAAAAATGTAGATGTCAAAAGTTCGTGTTCCTCTGTTCTCTTTCTAGCGTATCTTCTTTGTCATGTTTGCTGAAGGAGGTTCTAAGCCGGAATGTTCTTCTTAGTGTCATGTCTTTTGATTCACACTTACAAATTCCCTGTTCTAAAAAAAAATAAAAAGATCAATAAAAAAATAACCTGAAAATCCCTTTTTAAGATTTTTCTTGTTGCAATTTGACGTTTTTTGGACGAGGGCATTGCTACAGAGGCGTAGCGTGGTGGGGGCACGGGGGGACATATGTCCCCGGGCGCCAGCTAGTTAGAGGCGCCAAAATGTGATTTGATATTATTTTTTTGATGAAAATAATGAATTTGAGAGTTGAAAAAAAAGAAAAATGGGCGCTTTAAAATGGATCTTGTACCAATGCTAAACTTTGCAGTAACTACCTACTCATCTGACATTGGTCTTGTGCGATCTATTGGTTGGTTTTCATGTGACTAATAGATGCATTAAAAAGACATAGTCACTTTAAGATTTAGATACTGGGTTTTTGTGTTGTTTATTTCCATTTTTTTTTAATTTTTTTTTCACTTTACACAATTTTAGGTCATCTAAATCGTTAGATCGTACACAAATTGGATTTACAATTTGCTAAATAAACAAGTTTTTGCACGTTAATATTTGCCGTATTTTATTTTTATTTTTTGTTAATACTGTTATTGAAAGTAGATTAGGTAACATACTAAAAACATTGATTTATAAATGCCTATACTTGCCATATCAATAGCACATCAAGCTTTCCATTTTTATGCTGCAACACTGGGCCATAGCTTATTGTACCTTAAAATGTATCGTTAAAAAAAAACTAACGGCATTTTTTTATTTAACTTTTTGGTTGTGTCGTGGGGGTGGTTTTGGTGGAAACTGGAGAAAAGGACACGAGAAAATTGAGCCACTTTAGGTTGTGCTTGATTTTCCAGCATTTCTGGTATGTCATTTATTGTACCTCACTTGATTGCCGTCTTTTAAAAAATATTATCTTTAAAAATAAATACATTTCTTCCAATGCATTGACGGATAAATGTAATTACCTGCGAAAATGAGTGTCCCCGTTGTTTTTCTTTAATTCCACAGTTTATGATTTTCTTCGGACACGCTATTCATTTAGTTTGTTTTTAATCACAGGAGACATAAAATGTCCAACTGGATTCATTGGGCCGAAATGAGAGCAGCTTTCTCACTGCTTTTAAGGAACGCGTGATAAAAACGGTGAATGCACAGATGTTAAGAAATGTAAGCCAGTATTGTTTGTAAAAGCTTGTCACTACCGTAAGTAATGGTTTGGAATATATTGACAGTACTGTATTTAATGTTATGGAATAACTTGTTTGTTACGCACTGCTGTCAATTGTGAGAAACTAATCTCTTATTTTATGTTTAGGGCTCGCTCTTAACAGTGCATAAGAAAAGACGATACCATTTGAGGAATATAATAACAAAAACAACAACAAAATACGAAACTCGAAACAGTGCCAAGAACAGTTAATAGGATATATTTAGTTATCAAAAATAATTGATAAATAAAAGACAAATATTTAAATAAAATCTTCAACTTACAGAGTATGCTAGGTCTTGTAACGGTACACAGTTCTTCTTCTTCTATATCTTAAGGGCCCACGATCAATTTATTGATCATTTTGGCTACTGTGCATGTAGATGGGATTTGCAATGTTAGTAAAATGTGCAAAAAATAAGGTACAATGAAGAATATGAATTAACACCTAAGTGAACACAAAATAACACACTCTTGCCTCGTGAAGTCAAAATCTCATTCCCTTACCATATGCTCTCTGAATCCACTTTTATACCTATCCTACTGAAAGATCTCGAGCAACATCACTTATCTGTCTCTTCACTTCCGAACTTTCCCCTAGATTATATTAGAACATATTAATTATTTTTAATTGATTGATGTAGTAAACAAGGGCCAAGATCAAAGTGAATTAGCCAGGCCCAACACGAACGCTGCCTTATGCGTGGTCAGACAGAGTTCACGGCACGAGATAAATGATGTAAAAAACGTCTTTTACATAACCGGTCCTCACAGTAAATAATGGCTTGGATTAGCTCTTCAGTACCTTAAGTCATGGGATTGAATATCTTGTCAGTACTGTAAGTAAAGACTTGGAAATAACTTTCAAGTACTGTAAGTAATGGTATGGAATAATTTGTTAGTACTGTAAGTCACAATTTAGAATAGCTAGCAATGTAATGGTTTACATATTTCACTGTCAGTAAATACGTAATGATTTATATCATTACAGTCAATAAAGACTTCGCTAACTACATGAATGCTGATTTATATCTTAAAGGTGACTTTGCGAGCAATGTGACTATTGATTTCCTCACCCAAATTGGCTTTAAAAATCACTGCTAAAGTTATTTTAAAAGGTGCTTTTGATTTCAATCCCGAAATTGACTTTGTTAAAATAATATGGTCATTTATATCACCTTTTTAAACAATTGTTTGAGCAACGTGCCTGCTTCATTCACTATCAAAAGAGACTATGTATTCGATGCACAAGTTGAGAACCCTGTCTGACCAAGATGCTGACACCTGCTTCCTTCCTACAAAGAAATGTGTGCATCTTTTGCTAAATGGCCCAACATTTCTCACCTTGTATGAGTCATCTTTCATCATACATGTAAGTCTACTGCAAACTATTTGAATACATATAAAAAATAACTTGATTCATGTGACATCCCCTTTCTATTTGACAACATTAGATATAATTTAGCAAAAGCAAATCCATTTCTATTTTAATTTTAAAGATAAAACATATTGTCTTTCTTAGAAAGGATACATTAAATAATTTGCAATAAATTGTAACAAAGACGATGAGTCTCCTTGAAATATTTTTAAAATCCTTTCATTACAATTTAACCATTAAGAGATATATAACATTATGAAAATTTTCTTGGGGTTTTTAAATTCTGAACACAAGTTATACATTACTAAATGTTTAGGGTAAGTCACATATGAGTACATTTACACCGTTCTTTTTCTTCTATCTATTAAGGGCCCACGATAATTTTGATCATTTTGGCTCCTAAGCAAGTACCACTTTGTGAGGGAATCGTGCGCTGTCATTCATCCGATTGTGGTGAAATGTCTATGTGCTGTTGTCCGCACCCCCGCAAAGTTTTTGGAGGTGGTATAATTAATTTAGAATATTACCGAAAAGACTTAATTGCGGAGACTATTACTGCATAACTAATCACTTATTGACAATCAAATGAAGATGTTGGCAAATCCATCACTTTAAAAGTGGTAAAAAATGATGTTGCACTATACTAATTTGGTTCTACCGAATTCACCGTTACTCTAGGAAACGAACAAAGCAGCACACTCACACAACTTGTTCGTGTGTCAGGAAATGAAAGTTTAAGAGCCATGTTACCGCAACAAACGATGCTATTATCATTGTTCTCATGGCGAGGGAATGCTGCAAAGACGCTACTTCACTTTTAAATGTCAACATACCGAAATGCAATTCATGTGCTGCTGCACACTAGGATACTACTTCTAAGCTGATTGCTTTATTTTATTGTACTTTTTTATTTGTTTGCTGATGAAGGCTTCCTGTCGACACGTTCATGTTTTTTGTTGTTGTTTTTTTGAGTTCCATATTTAATGCTTAATTGTTTTATTATTTTACTAGAATGTATGGCAGTGGCCAGAAATAATGTCTGACTGTACACTGACTGCTTGAAAGATGTTGCAATAAGTAGTCCTATTGCATATGTTTTGTATTTTTTTTTGGGGGGGGGGGAATCAAGTTGAAAATCTAAATTGAAAATGTCCAAAGAAATAAGGAAGATGTAATTCCTAAGCCCAAGAGAGGCCCATGCAAATCAATGTTACAAATGAAACAGCTACGCAAAATCCAAGATACACTAATTTGCAGAATTGTCTTTCTCGTAATTTTTCAATGGAATATATTCAAACAACACAGTGTTCCATAGTTGTTTATTTTAAAACATATATGGACCGAATGGTTAAGAGGATCGATTGATAGAAGTAGCAATGCAGCAAACACACCCATTACAGAGAAATAAAATACTTTCTGGAATAAAAGTTGACCAAATCAAAATGAGATAACCATACATTTTCCTCACAAAAAATTCTTAACAAATATCACCGTACAACCAGACTATAGATCACAATATATTTAGAAGATAAAACATCAAGAATTATTACTTATTTCCAGGCCAAAGTTTAAAATCACCATAAAAAAAGTTTAGGTCTCCAGACAACAGATTTTAAGTTGCTGCAAGTATTTTCTCTTTTGCAGTCCCATTTTAAGGAATAAGATGTAAATATTTTTTATTATTAAAACCTAGATCATATCTTTAAAGAAATCATGCATTAACTTCAGCATTCATCAAATTTTACGTATAGCAATTACTTATATAATTGAAAATGAATGTGAAATTGTATTTACATGTTTTTAAAAATTTGATATGTGATAACAAACTGTTTAGTAATTTTATATTTAAAATAACATTAATTGCTTTGCTTTCGTTTATTATTTTGCATTTTTAGTAGTCAATATTCACTGAAGAAGATATTGAAAACAGCAGCCTCCCAAAAAACAAAGGTTGATCCTTGGATGAAGATTATTTTAAAAAAAAACAAAACAAACAATTTAATTAAAAATAATTGGCCTTGATAATTTAACATATGTAATTATATAATTAATGATGGCTGTATTGTAGTACACAAAAATAAATGACATATATATATTTTTTTTTAATACAAGGAAAGATGAAGCTTCAAGTTTGGAAAATTACCTCTAGTCAATTAATGTATTTACTTAAAATGTAATCTTCTTCAAAATTTCCCTTCTTTTATATTTTGGTTTTAAATTTTAATTTTCTAGGAGGAGAAGTTTTCACATTTTAAACTGGCTGATGGCAGTATTAAAAAAAAAAATATTTTGAGGTCAGAGACTTTTAATATTATTATAGCTTTAGCATGTCCTTTTACCTCGAAATATATTTTTAATAGTCAATATGAAATGAAAGCATAAGCTTCTTTGGAGTTCATTCAGAGGTGTGCCATCATTTAAAATATTATTGCGTGATAGGTCTTGACATCAATGTTAAATTAACCAAATTACTGTTCATTTTCATTACCATGTACCATTATCAAGCATTAAATGTCTAAATGTGTACAGCAAATTAACAGGATCTTTATCAAATGTATTATTTTTCATCCAGGAAATTTAAGAAAATAATAAAAAACTTCTCAGCTACATGTTTCCATTATGCAATAGTAATAGTTAAGATATACATCATCTATTCGAAAGCATTTAAATTTTAAATGATAGCGAATAATTTGAATGTATTTTAAGTTCATAATTTTAACTAAACATGTACTTGGATACATTGTTGATTTTAATTTAAAACTAATTAAATTCAAATGAATTAAGTTTACCTTTTTTTTTTAAAAAATAATATATATTTTTTATTTTATTTGGGATGATAGAAGTTTACACATATTGCTTAGCATTTCATTAACTCTCTGCAGTCTGACTTTTTTTTTTCACATTTCTTAAACATCTTAAGTTGATTTTTTAAAATAATTAATTAACTCATCTGAAATAGTTTTGATCTCATCAGGTATACATATTAACTTGTTCATCTTTGACTCAGCTATCATTAGTTATTTGTTGTATATTTTATTTTTTCAGTTATAAAAATAATTAAAATATAATTGTAGAATTATTATTTTTTCATTTCATTCACAATTTGGACACACTTTTCACACAGTATGAAGGAAAAAAAAAACCCTCCTTGTTATAAAAACGTTAAATTTATTTAAATAAAATACTTCATCATCTAATACAATTCATAGTCAAACATGACAAACATTATATGAAAAATTAAATAGTTGTCAATATTTACGTAAAACCTATATTTTGTTTGTTTTTTTCTAAAAAATTTACTAAAAATTTTCTTTTAATTAAAATTATATTTTCTTAGCAATATATCTTAAAAAACGTATAAATTTGTATCTTAAAAATATTTCGTCATAATTCTTCAGTAAAAGATAACTAAGTAAAATTTGATGATTACATAAATAGCTTAAAAAAATATGTTATTAAAATAATAATAAAAATGTTATTATATTATTAGACTGTTATTTCAATACACTCAACAGAAGTTTATTCCAAATAATTATTTTGGGTAGCTGTTTTGGTATGAATACTGTGCTGAAAAAAAAATTAGAAGATAACTTCAAAATAAAAGAGTTTTGATAAATTAACAATTTTCTTTTTTTTTTAGGTGGATATCTTACTATCAGTTTGGCAGCATTTGAAAATATTTGATTTATGTGTGTCCTTGGTCACTCCAATTTTAAACCTTTAACTGTTTTGACCTGCCCAAGAGAATGAAGAAATTGTTTATCAAAGAATTGCATGATTATGATTTTGTTTAGCTGAACAGATAGTATAGATGTTTTTTCATCTTCAAAATATATGTGTGATGATTTTTTTTGTTTGTTGAAATGTCAACTTCTGGTAAGAACAACTTACTTCATCCCTTATTAAAATTGTAAATATTTTAAGAAACTATTGTTATTTGCTTTTAGTTTTAAAACACATGTTTTTAATATATTGTTATTTCAAATATGTTTTGAAAATACACTATATCTTACATTTTAACAAAAATATTTATACCCTGTTTTCAGTTTTTACTCTTATGACCTGCGACTTATCTCTTAAATATTTTCTCTCATTTCCTTATGTTTAAAAACAAAATTGAAGTATGTTGTGGCATGTTTTATTTTATATAAAGGTTAAATTGAAGCATTTATCCAACATTTCTGGTTTTCTCATTAAATTAGGCCAATAACAATCATCATAAATTTCCTTCCATTACCGATATTTTTATATTTAATGGTAGTTACATAGGTTTTATTTTAGTAGAATTTCATTAACTCTCTATGACTAAAACAATTTATGTTAGAAAAAATAATGTTTTAAAAATGTGCAAGTAAATATCAAATTGGATAATTGTATTAATGCTTAAGTTGAAATTGTTCATTATATGATAAATGTAGCAGTCAAACAAAAAAATGGTGTTTCATATGGTATTGTTGAATTTTGAAAATGTTATTTACTGAAAAATCTTGATTGATCATTTTTAAGCCTAACAATTATGTATTTGATATTTTATTAAAAAATAATATAAAATGATTAACACAATGTTAAAATCCGATTTAATTCTTAGTTTAAAAAAAAGTAATTTGATAGTTGTTATAATGCCTAATCCAATGCTCTTGACTTAAAATAATAATTACCACTGTTTAACAAAATATTATGTTACCTGTACCATACCAATATATAACACTCACTTACTTCATTTATTATCCAACAAATTAGGCTTTTTGGGGTTTAAAAAAAAATTATACAAATAGTCTGATTAAAATAATACAATTACTTTCCAAAATCCGCGATGCCTGTTACCTATTACGTTAATTGTATTTGTAATAACACGGATGATGCTTTAAAAATTGTATCATCTGCTATATATAATTTTATTTGTTTAATGTTTGTTAATTTTAAATATCTTTTATTTAAATTTTCACAAAATAGATTTCATGCTTCAAAATAATGTATTCCTATGACTCCATGGACAAAGCAAATTTCAAAAATATTTGAATGATTTTCTTCCTCCTAAGAATGACTTTTTATTAGTATTTGTAACTGATATTTTTTGTTCCAAATATTCCTTAACTTTTTGATGTCTTATAAACATACGCATATTCTTATTACACTGATTACTTAATGAGCTATTGTACTGGCTTTATTTCCAATGATATGTACTCTCTAAGTTCATTTGAACAAAGACCTTAAACAAGCTGAAGCAATGAAGCAAATGTCAATTTTCAGTTACCATTGTTCTTAATTTACTAAATAAATCTTAATTTAATAAAGAATTCAGACATGAGTTAAAGTTAAATCTTAACAATTATCTCAAATGTGGTTGCTGCATGAAATTATTCTATATTTAACAAATATTATAAATAATTAATTCTTAATGAATTCTGCTTTTTTAGGATTATTGTTGTAATGCTCTTGTTTTTGTTTGTTGTTTTTTTTCTACTTTATAGTCTTTGAAATCAACTAATAATACATTATTTCTTATTTTAAAAATGAAAATATAATTTACCAAACACTTTTTGATGCATTCTAAATAAATTCATTGGGTTTTTATTTTAAAAAAAAAAAAAAATTACAAATCTGTATTTTCTATATAGATGATTAAGAAAGAATCATATATAGATATACTCTTATCCAAACTAAGCACATTTAATTATCTAAAATTTTCTTTGCTTCTCAGAAGTACTTTTCATTTGCATTTGGTACCAGTAAATAATATTATTAAATTTTGACCTAAGTATCACTCAAACATGCCACTAATTTCAAAATTCATATTTTCTTATTACCTAATGTTTGCATAATAATATTTCTTGTGTAAGAATTGCTTTTTTTATTTTGCATATGACAAATTTGGTAGAAATAATTACTTTATATGCAGTTGCATTATAATAAAACCTCTAAAATATGATAAATGCATTATGTAAGCTAACTTGGTGCTTTTTTAAACCTTTAATACAGCGGTTCTCAAGCTGTGCGACGCGACCCCTTTGACTTTGAGGTTCGCGGGACCCTTGGAAAACACACATTTCCGATTCCGATGGTCTTAGAAACCGATTGATTTGGTCCCGCTAAAAAAAGCAGACATATAATCCCCCTTGAACCATTCACACCATAATAAAGTTTAAACCGAAAGTGAAAACTACTGCACAAATCATCCAGTTAACGGGTAATCTCGGATTATAAATAATGCATACTTTGGAGGAATGAGACAAAACCAGGGAAAATTTAGAAGAAAATAACCAAAGTGACCTCCCCAAGTATCAAGTGATAGGCTTAATTAACCAATGGCAAATAAGGAAACCGTAAATAAATTAAGAATATAGGTTAAATGTCCGATGCTGAAATTGCACGCAACAATAAATGCTAATATTGTTATCTACGATAAACTTAAGTTGAAAATTTAAAGGCAAAAAACAATAATTAATCGGTTTTGGATTAAGTTTTAGTAGCCTTCTCCTGTGAACAGTGCTATAGTGTCTGTGTAAGATTAAGCTCAGTATCCTGTTTGACTAATTTACGTCTCTGTTAAAAATTGCTTCTAATGAATGATGATTGCCTGATAATAGTGTTAATATATATATATATTTATATAACGCAAAATAAAATGTATTCTCTTGTGAATATATCTATGAAGTTATATCAGCTGAATCTATGAGACCGAACAAACAAAAACGTTATTTTGATAGCAAGCATCTGAGCTTTGCCGGCGAGGAAAGCAATTATTTTTTTAAAAGTAAAGCTTATGAACTCAAGAAAGCCAGACTTGTCACTGGTGGCAAGTACCACAAACAAAACGTAGCAGCCGTTGAAGCTTCATATTTCGTGGTACTCAGTATCGCCAGACCTATGAAACTTCAAACAAAGGCTTAGGATTTATTATTGCGAGCAACCAAAAACATTGTTCGCGTTTTGGTCGGAGATCAATTTGTAACGAAATTGAGTGCGATTTCCTTTTCTAATGACACTGTCAGCAGAGAATGGATGATATGTCTGTTTACTTATCTTTATCAGGTAATCCATGAAATTAAATCTGCTCCTCTCCCAATATTTAATATCCAGCTTGATGAATCTACGGATGTTGCAAACTGTTCAGTTACTAGTTTACGTCTGGAATATTAATGATGGCGACTTTAAAGATGAGTTTCTTTTTTGAAAACCTCTTTAACCGACAACTACTGCATGTGATGTATTTGACACGTTAGTCGTTTATTTCTGAAAGATCATAAGATCTCTTGCACGGGAAAAGATTTGTTGTGTTTGCACAAATGGGGCTCCAGCTATGCAAGGGTGTCTACCATTACATCTCTTGTGAAAAGGTTCGTGGCGTTTGCACAGGTGGTTTTACATCTCTGCTAGGATTTCAATCTGAATTTCAACTTTCGGTCCTGAATGAGTCCCTAAAAGTCATCGCAATTGATTCACCGGCAAATATTGTATTAGCGACGAAGACACTGCCACAAGAAGTTGCCACAAGAAGTACTTAAAAGCGTCTTAAGTTATGTCAATTTTGTAAAGGCGAGCACTTTAAACAGTTGACTCGGGGTGCTTGGGATGTTGGCTTTGGTGGGGATAGAACTCCAGCCAACCATTTCATTTGAGACAGTTTGGACCGCTCGGCCACCCAGCACACTATTGCCATCTTGAATGAATTAATTTATCATTGCAAGGACCGAATGCAAGATGCCTCTATTTTTCTGAAAAGATTCGATAATTCCAAATGAAATTTCAGCTTTGGCAAAAAATAAAATGTGATGAAATTAAAATTTACCCGGTAACTATTTTATATGTTTTTTTTTTGTTGTTGCGTAACATCACATTGCACCAGACAAAAGGATTGCGATGATAAATTATGTGAAGGAACATATGCACATACTGGCAGACGAAATTTCATCGTATTTTCAAAAAAATACTGACACACCTTTTGCACTTGCCTGAAGTCCATTCACACCTGTCCACCGGTGTGCTTACCGTGTAATATGACCTTGATCAGTTTCGCATACGAAATAGAAACAACAAAAACACACATGCAAATAAAAAATGCATACTTTCATATGTCACACTGTAACTAAGGCGACATGGTGGAACTGATATCAATATATCACTCTATCACTCACTGATATCACTCTATATATATAATTTGCCAGAAAAACTAATGCAAGATGACGACGTCTTAGGGAAGTAGACGACGACGCAGGCTATATATAGATACGCCGGAGCAAGCAGGCAAATCACAGGCAAACCCTCCGTTACCTTGCCTGCCCATTGTTGGTCTAAAGACACGTGCACTGCGGTGAAGTTACCGCGCATCCCCTCATGCAACACGCTCGCTTGCCAGCCATGCGCACACCACAACAAGCTCGCGTAGTATGCTAAGCCACGAGTCGGCTATATTTATATAGTTCATTGGCATAACTTGAGTTCAAGTTTTTGTCAAGTAACTTTAGTAAATGGGAAGTTGATGCATTGGTGGGCTCCATCTAGTTTCTTTTATATGCTAACGTGAATCATTAAAAAAATACCACCATTGCGTTTTTTTGCGTTATATATATGTAGTTTTTTTTTTAATTTTCGGAAATTTTTGGTCCAGTAAATCTGAATTGTAAAAGAGGAATGGGCTTGAAACAATTAATATATTTCTAGGGCAGTAGCATACCTGGAGGGGTCTTTAGTGCTAATTAGGAAACTTATATAGTGCATTACTTGCACGCAAGTTTTCTTAAGTAAATTTAGTTAATGAGAAGTTAACACACAGTGGTCCCGGTTAGTTTGGTGGCTTTCGCTAATATTTAAGATTGATTTCAATAACGTAAGTATCAAGACGGATAAATAAATAAAATTACAATGGTAATGACGCATTTTTTTCGATCCATATTGTATTTGTTTGTTACAGGACGAAACATAGCTCTTAAACAGAATGCGTCCCAGAGCAGCGACTACCAGAGTTGTGGTGCTTCCTTTGCTGTCGACGGTTTAACTGGTAAGGAATTTGGTCCTGATTCGTGCGCCCATACATCAGGCCCAGAGCCTGTCGCGTTTTGGAAAGTTACTTTTAAACATAGCTACCTGGTCACACGATACCTTCTGTATAGCAGAGACGATACCATGGGTGGGTCCACTGTACAATTAAGAATCAAACTTAGTTTTTTTGTTTTTTTTTGTTATAAAATTGTTTATGCTTGTTTAAATTTTACATTAAATTAGTCTTTCTAAATCCATTGTACTTAGTTCGCTTTTGTTCGTGTGTTTATTTTTTTTTTCTGGCTCGGCGTGTAGCAAATCTTTTGTGTATTATTTGACCAACTGCCCGTCAACAAATATGTTGAAACTTGGGACATAGATCTGTGCCTATGACGGCACAACATCAATTACCTCAAGCTCCTCACCCTAACTCCCCAACATTAGATTTCCCTGTTTTTCAAGGGAAACATGCAAGTAATATGATGTAACTTATACAAACAAAAAATGTCAGATAACTGAGCGAAAAACTTATATTTGTAAAAATATTGCAAATAATTTTGGTTCATAATATTATAAAAGTGTGAACAAATTGAGTATAATTAAATTTGCGGTTTAAAATATGGCGTGTCATTAGATGATGAATACAAAATAAAATAATAAATAGTGCATTAAAAGGATTATACAAAAACATAGTTTTTTTATTTATTTTTTTTTTTGTTTTGTTTTAAGCAGCCAGTAGTTGTCATGAAAATCGGGTAGCTTTATTTCGGTTTTATGCAATTCTAATTTACAGGAAAACGACTCAATCGTTTCGAGCTTGAAAGCCTAAATGACAGAGGCAATGCTGTGTTTAACTACGCAGACGAGACAGACGACAGCCTCATTTTGATTTACAACGTTTTAACGCCCATTTGGTGGAGAGCTACTGTTAAAACAACCAAGATACACCAGGCAAAACCTTATTCGGCGGAAACGAACAAATTTGTTACATTATGTGAAGTGGAGATTTTTGGAGGTGAGAGAAACTTAACATATATCTTACACTGTGCCACGGTGAGGATTTAGACTTTAAGTAACAATGTAACTTACATTGTGTCAAGCTAAAATGTTTGCATTAAAGACATACTTACCGTCTCTTAAAATGTGCGAAGTGGGAATTTTAGCATTTAAAGCACATTTAATATATCTTACATTGTGCGTGGTTGAGATTTTAATCATGAAATAAAATTTTATTTTCTTTTAAAAATTGAATGAGGTTTAGCTTTTTGAAGATGAGAAACACCCCTCCCCAACCCGGTATCGGGCCGCGAAGCGGCACGTCGGGCATGTCCCTTTGTCAGGATTGCCCCCACCCAAGTCTGCTCGACCAGGTCTCCACCGTGAGCCGTTCTAACCCAAAGACACCCGGTCGGTTCGACACAGTGTTTGCACACAGTGCACACGATCGACTTTCTCAGGAGTTGGAATGGAAAAAATTACGTCCTAATATGTTCCCCCACCCACCCCTGGGAAGCGTTAGACGCCCTTATAAAAGGGATTCTACAGTGAGTTTCCACAACGCAACTAATTGGCGATGCAGCTGGGACGAAACGGTTGCCTTGGAGCAGCTTTTCAGTGCTGTGTGGGAAGAATAATCTGCCAGAGGTTACCACCTTCGCCTATCGCCTCATATCCATTAATGGTATCTTGTAATCATGATCCCTATCCTGTCACTGCCTATTGTTCCAGTTGGGAAATATCACAACTGGCAGCCCTGTAGGAGCTGTTTTATGTAAGGCAGGTACCGAGCACATCCCTTGTCTGCCTACGCAGGACGCGTCCAGTGGTCGTGTTTCCTGGGTAACGTCGAGCGGGTCGGTGGCCGACGCCTCCTAATCGACATGCCCCCACAGACAAGTCAACCGGAGACCGGGAAGTTCGTCAACTACTAAAATTTTGTAATGCCTGTTTTTTTTTTTTTAAATTATTTAAAGGGAGGCCATCCCCATATTTATCTGCCGGTCAATTCTAACATATACTTTATTTTTGAATTTACTGATTTTTAAAAAAAAAAATTTTATTTGTGGTGGGAAGTTCGTCCACTACTAAAATTTTGTTATGGCTGTTTTTTTTTTTTTTAAATTATTTAAAGGGAGGCCATCCCCATATTTATCTGCCGGTCAATTCTAACATATACTTTATTTTCGAATTTACTGATTTTTAAAAAAAAAAATTTAATGTGTGGGTTGGATCTGGATTTAGCTTAACATGCTGTTAAATTTATTTAACTTGCATGTTTTTTTGTTAATTTTTTACTGTTAATTTTATTTGAAAATTGAAGTTTTTATTTTTTTTTGCTTATTCCAATTCTGTTTAAATACAATTGTATCCCTTTTTGACATTTTATTTTAAAAAATACTAATTATTTTTGTGGCTTTTTCTTTCCATTAAAAAAAACGCATCAACTAAAGTTGCTTATTTACATTAGTTTCGGTAAAAGTTGAAATATCACATCCTCTCACATCCTCTCACATCCTGTCACATCCTCGCACACCATCTCAAATCCTCTCACATCCTCTCACATCCTCTCAAATCCTCTCACATTCTCTCACATCCTCTCACATCCTCTCACATCCTCTCACATTCTCTCACAACCTCTCACATTCTCTCATATCCTCTCACATCCTCTAACATCCTCTAACATCCTCTCACATCCTCTCACATGCTCTCACATCCTCTCACATTCTCTCCCATCCTCTCAAATCCGCTCACATCCTCTCAAATCCTCTCACATTCTCTCACATCCTCTCACATCCTCTTAAATCCTCTCACATTCTCTCACATCCTCTCACATCCTCTCACATTCTCTCACATCCTCTCATATTCTCTCACATCCTCTCACATCCTCTCACATCCTCTCACATTCTCTCACATCCTCTCACATTCTCTCACATCCTCTCACATTCTCTCACATCCTCTCACATTCTCTCACATCCTCTCACATTCTCTCACATCCTCTCACATTCTCTCACATCCTCTCACATTCTCTCACATCCTCTCACATTCTCTCACATCCTCTCACATTCTCTCACATTCTCTCACATCCTCTCACATCCTCTCACATTCTCTCCCATCCTCTCACATCCTCTCACATTCTCTCACATTCTCTCACATCCTCTCACATTCTCTCACATCCTCTCCCTTTTTAATCATGTCTTGTTTTGCACTACTTTTTCATCCACGGCGGCCATCTTTTTTACCTTGAACCATGAAACCTCACCAGTTAAAGCATAATAAGATTTTTTGGTGGCTGTGGGGGTAAAACATGGCGCCAATATTCTGCTTTTACAACAACCACCCCCCCCCACCCGCACTAAAAAAATATACGCTATTATTATAGTAAATATGTAAAAATAGTTAATTTTTTCTTTGAAACACAAAAACAGACGATTTTTGGTGTTTGGTTGTGTTGAAGAAAATCTGAAAGCGTTTTTCTTTTAGTATAGCTGACCAATTTTAGATGGTGAGGTTGACTGCAAGTGGGTAAGTTATCGACCAAGCCTGTAAGGAAGCCAAACCACCCCCCAAAAAAAAAAAACAAAANCCCCCCCCAAAAAAAAAAAAACCCACCCCCCCCCCCCCCCAAAAAAAAATAACAACTTTAAGGTGTTCTATCAGATTTTTTAAATGTTGTTAGATTTTTAAAAAAAAATTAAATGAGAGGAACTTACACCCACGCCATACAAATGTTACAAATAGGGAAATGTGGGTCTACACTTACTATTTCTAAAGACAGTTAGGATTATGAAACACAAAATATTGTTACAGACAGAAATATTTGGGAATAAACATGCTATTGTTTCAGACCAGAAACTGTGGGAACCCACTTATTAATGTTACAGTCAGGAAAATTAAGAAATCTAGCACATGCTTTTTGGCATCTTCCCGTCTTCATTTCACAAACATTGTCGTAGCAATGAGAACAATTTCCAGAGCAGTTGATTCCCCATGTACCAGGCCTACAATCTGTTGTCATGAAAGTAAAGATGATTTAGAAAAATGCGTCTTATAATGATAAATATATTTAAATTTATATGCAAAACATATGGCATCATGAGATTGTAAATACATTTATGCTGCACGGCTACAGTCTTTTATGTCTTTGCAATTTATTTATGATGATATTAGTATTTGTAATCTAACTTAAAAAATGACATGTCCTCTAGCTGTGTGGTGGTATGTGGTGAAATGGGTAAAATTCAGACTCATTACAGAATAATAATGTCCTCTAGCTGTGTGGTGGTATGTGGTTCCATGTGGTGGTAAGTGGTGCCATGTGGTGCTATGTGGTGCCATGTGGTGGTATGTGGTGCCATGTAGTGGTATGTGGTGCCATGTGGTGGTATGTGGTGCCATGTGGTGGTATGTGGTGCCATGTGGTGGTATGTGGTGCCATGGGTAAAATTCAGACTCATTACACAACACTAATTCTATAAAAATACTGACATAGTTTTAATTTCATTTTTTTCTTCTTTAAACCATTTTACTTTGTGTATTTGTGATTGATTTTTCGTTATAACAGATACACAATTGAAATTGAATTGATAAAGAAAGGATTAGATAGTTAACAACACACAATTGAATAGATTATATCAGTCGCCGTTTCATGATTTGTATAGTTTATATGACACATTAATATGCTTTAGATAGGTTGTATCACACATAATATGAGTTAGATAGATGATCAATCACTTCTTTCAAGGGCTTAGATACATGTTATCGCATATATTTCAATGTGATGTATTTATAGGTAATATCCTACATGTTAAAATGATTGACAAAGTATATGCTAATCCTACATGTTACTATGACATTTTCTACATTTTCATGTTAGAAGTAGCGTTATGTGTCATTGAGATTCTCTTAAAGAACTGCCAGTGTTAACAAGTGAAGTTACTTCTATGGGATGTTTTGTTAATCTTCATAACAGAAAACAGCTGCTTTCACATAGATGTGTTAGCCATTATGCACAAGGTTGAGCAGCATTTAAACGAATCTGGGGCATCACTTTAGGAATGAAACGAGTGAATTTTGATGGCCAAACTGTCATATTTTTCTTTTAGTTTCCAATTACACTGCAGCTCTCTTAACTCCATCTGCAAATTTACAGTTGCACTTCTTTGATCAATGGGTTATGAAACAGTGCAAAATTACATTTTAAGTCCTAAAAATCCCTAGAGCGCCATGGCGCTAATTAAACTAAGTTTTTTTTAGAAAAGTAGGCATTGTGATAAACAATAGCATTAACTCTGATATATTTGTAAGAATATCAAGACCTCACGGATTTATATAATGCTTCAGCAGGCCGGACGTAGCCCACGGGCTTTGAGTTTGACACATAGGCCTTTTACGTTTAGTGTATGTCTATATTTTAAATTAACAGCCAAATTAATACACTTATAAATAAAATTTATTGAAAATAAGAAAATACACAATAAAGAAAGATTATGCTAAATAACACCTTCACGGAAATCAAGAAAACAAGAGATTAGTTTCTCACAATAGAAGGCAATGCGTAACACGCCTCTTTTGACTTATGACTTTGATACCCCTTTTAATAATTTCATTATCAATAACTCTAATTTTCCAAGATTTGTTGATTGAAAACTCCAGTAACAACATCGTCTCTCTCAAAATAGAATCTTGATAAATACATATTCTTATTTAAAAATTTACTCACCTCCATAAGTTTCTACTTCGTATCAAGTTATAATAATCATGAATTTCCTATTTTTAAAATCGTTAACCTCACACAATGTTATAAAAATCAAGTGTATTGGAATGACTAAGATCTCATCTACGCAAAATTTAAAATATATTAAGTATATCTTAAATGTTAAACATCCATTTCGCACAATGCAATATATATTAGGTGTGTATTAGATTCTAGACTCCCGAACATCATACAATATAAGATAGATTAACTATGTCTTACATGCTAAAATTCACATTTAATATCGGAAGATGTATTAATTGGTAAGTAGGCTTAAAATAGTAAAATCTCTACATCATGCAAAGTAAGAAACATTAAGTGTGTCGTGCATGCTAAAACCTCCACTTTGCATTTTGTAAGGCAAATCAATGTTTGTGACTAAATGTTAAAATCCCATTTGGCACAAGTTCAAATATATTTAAAATTTCCTTGACCTCCAAAAATCTCGACTTCGCACAATTTAAGATAATTGTGTTGTTTTTTCTCTTATATCTTCGTTGTTTTGACAGAATCTCTCATCCACTGGATCGTTAATATATTGTTAACCAAATTAGCAGAGTTTGTCTTGTCTGTGTAGTTAAACACAACATTGCCTCTGTCATTTTGGCTTTCAAGCTCGAAACCAATGAGTCGTTTTCCTGTAAACAAGAATTAAATTATCTTCGAAATTAAGCTGCTCAAATTGATAATACTTAATTCAAATTAGTACACTAAACAAAAGCTAAAAACAAGTTTATAATAAAGTCGTTTATATGCACATTTTAACTATGTTTTTTTATATTAATTACCTATGATTACATCCGCTTTTATACCAAAGATTAATTTAAGCATATATGTCAAAAACAAAAGAAAAAAAAATCACAACAATGTCATTTGCAATATTTTTGACGAGTCTCATTTAGAGAAGATATTTAAAATGCTATATAGTGTAATAAGTGTACACATATTATTTTTATCCAATTGAACGTTTAACTTAAACAAACATCAAACAATTTAAGACAAGTAAAAATAGAAAAAAATATTTGACCCCCAAATTGTAAGTCGACCCACCGCCTTCATCCTCTCGGTTGTACAAAATGTATCGTGTGACTAGGTAGTTATATTTTAACGTCACTTTCCAAAACGGGCCAATGGCATCACCAATATTGCGAGTGCAATGCCATTTTAGAGCGTTTTGATTGGTTGAACCGTCGACGGCAAGATAAGCCGTTGCAGGAGTGTTGTCATAGGTTTGAAACGCCTCCTGTTTAAGGGCTATGTTTCGTCCTGGAACAAAAAAAGACAATACGCCACACATTAAATGTGCAATTACTATTTTAATTATATTTCATAATATTTCTTTAAAATTAAATTATTTATACAAATCACATATTTTAAAAATGGCATGTAGATGGAAAGGTAACCACAATGTGTGCACTTCAGGTGTACTAAAGTTACTTAAGAAAACATGGATACACGTAAATTCTATTTAAATCTCAGACAGCATTATGGCCCCCAACTGATACGCCACTGCCCATCAAATAATATATTAATAGTCTGTGTTCTACCCGATTTTACACAATATACTTATTGCACCAACCATTTAAAAAAAAAGAAATACTAACGCATCAAAACGTTGTGGTTGTATTTTAGAAACTCGTTCAAGCAAATATTGAATTCTTAGTACTGACAGCAGTGCAATTTTTGTAGCGTTCGTGACATTGTTGCATACAAAAGTATGCATTTTAATGTTTCATGTTTATATGTATATATGTATATTTGTTAAAATTGAATGCTTAATGAATTTGTTTGCGCATTTGTACCACAAAGGCTTTTACATAAATGGATTGATCTTGACCAAACTGGGCGCATATATCCATTACTATCAAGAATCCAGTACTGTGGATTAAGAATTGTAAGTGTATTTTTATCAAGAACATTTTAAGACTATATTTACTGTTAGAAAATGATTGGTTATTAATAATGTGATAAGATTTTTATTGTTTACATATGTCTACGCGTTCTATTCGTTATTCTCATTTCTAGCCAGTAAGTAATATTTCAGTAAGTAATAGTCGAGATAGTAACAGTTAGTCTAGTCTGAGCTATTACCAGTAAAGTTTTTGAGTTAGCTTGAGCTAGTATAATTAGTACAGTTGACTTTTGTCTCCGGATAGTGAGCTAAATTAGAGTCAGTACAGTTGATTTGAGTACAGTTCCGTACAGTAGAACTTAGTACAGTCGGTATAGTATACAGTAGAAAAGTATAGACAACTCAGTACAGTTGACTCATTAGGCCTTATAGATAAACAATGACGGAGGGTGACCTGAGACCAGATACGCCACTGATACGCCCATAGTGTGCCGTGACCAGAGACAAAAGCAAAAAAGGAGGCCAAACCACATGGTGTTGGACCTAACTAGTTGAAGATATCGCCATTTTGGAACATAATAAGTAACAACATTGGGCAGTATATCTCATTTACCTTTATATGTGTATAGTATATTGTTATAGAGAGCTTGTTTACATCATATTTCTCGTGCGTGCCCTCTGATTGACCCCGCATGAGACGCTGTGTTCACAAAGGGGTGTGGCTTAGGTCTTTGATGTATTCTTGTTTACGCCACCAACGAATAAAAAATAATTAATCTGTTCCAAATAGTATTTGGTAGAATGATTGGGATTTTTCTCGAAATGTCATGTAGCTTGTAGAAGGCAGGGCTTAGGCGTCGGTAGACCCACCTATATAAGGGATTGACAGGCACGACGAGAGAGGGAGATTTCCGATAGATTTTCTTAACATTACGAGGCGTGTTTTATTCTTTGTGTATTTGTGTGCTCCTACTTATATGTGTTTATTTCGCATTATTTATTGGCATCATTATTTCTAATTGTATTAACTGTGTACCGGTACGACATCTGCCATACTGTAAGTTGAAGATTGTAATTTTATTTTATTTTATTTTGTAATTATCTTAAGACATAATAAATCTTAATTAATTGTGACTAGAAACTGTTTTGGGTCGTATCTTTAATATTGTTGATTCTATGGTATCGTCCTTTGTTAGGCACTGTTTTCAACGAGCCAATTAAAATTAAAATAGGAGATTAACTTCTCCCAATATAAGTCAGTGCGTAACATATATGTAATGTGCATGTTGATAATTCTATTGTATAATTACATATTTATTTGTGGGCTGAACCACCTTTGTTTTATTAGTATAGTTATAGCATTAATAGAAGTGAGAGCTAGCGAGAGGGTCATTGAAAGTTAGAGTTAGTATGGAGTAAGATTAATTTACAGTGCTTAATTAGTAAATATCTAGTCATTCCCATAGACATAGTCCTAGTGACATTACTAATCTACCTAGCATAAAATAGGAGACCTATATAAATAAAAAACAACACATATTAATGACAAACCTCCATTCACATATATAGAGCATAATCTCTTGACGATGTTATCGTGCAGTGATAGTTGTACAATAGTCTCATTAAGTTTGCAGTGGACCTCTAAGGTCACTTCGGAAGTAGTAAACATCGTCTGATCCATGCAATCGATGATTGACGGGGACGATATGCCTTTAAAGGTCAAATTAACGAAACTTGTTGCCTCTGAGGAAAAATACACAATCATATATTTCTTCACATGAGCATATTTAATTTTGGCTCTCATTATTTTTAGATTTTTTGCTTAGCTGTTCGGAAATCTTTACGTTTTAACTGAATATTAAATAGTTATTAATTGCTATTAATTTTTACGGCACAGCCACATAAAAAAACAGGGACAAATTGAATTGACGCTAGTTTCTCTATTTGAGGTTATATCATTAATTGTATTTACATTATTTTAAACACTTAAGATTTATGTGCAGGTGGGCTGAGTTTTAAATGTTATTTACATTTTTAAATATTCACATTCAGATTGAAGTCGGGAGGATATTCGGTTTTATTAACTTTTTTTTTAAAGTTTAAAATATTAAATACATATTTAAAAACAACAATATTCGAAAAACTTTGTATTAAGAGATAATAATTATGGGGTACAGTTTATTTGCAGAATGACAAAATAAAAGTATACAAACTTGCAATTCTTATTATTGTTAGCTTCGTATAACGAATATTTTACGATTTATTCCATATTTAACTTTAAATTTTTAAACATGATGGGTAACGCTTGATTAAACAGGTAATTTAAATGATTACATAAATAATTTACTAGAAGTAAACTCATTTTTACCATCATACAGTACCGAAAAGTAAACATATCTTTACAATCATACATGAACAGCACTTAACATTAAAGGTAGTAACATAGGCGCCCGCAGGGGGGGGGCAAGGGTGGCACTTGTCCCCCCCTCCCCATAGATTGATTGGATAAACACATTTTAGACAAACATAGACACAAAAATTATTAAGTTAAAGAGAAAATAAAGAGACAGTAACTAACTTGATGTCCTGTCCGTTCGTTCACAATACAAAAACGCCACAGTAAACTACAACAATATTAAAACATTGCTAAAAAATTTTACCCCCCCCCCTGGAAAGTTAATCGATTTTTTTT
>CAXITT010000213.1:597318-624778 GCA_964033795.1 Lymnaea stagnalis | reverse complement strand
TATATTTTTATCTAAAACATCAGGGCAAATACATCAACATCCTTACTGAATTTGAAACTATAACTAAGTTAATCCAAATCATATCATCAAAAAGGTGTATTTTTAAATAAAACCAATGGTCATCACTATAGAAACACAAAACTATCTAACATTATTACAGGTGAGAAATGTCTCACCACAATTTGAGCAGCCTTTATTTGCTCTTAAATAACACAGCTAAAGATGGCGGGACATATCTTTTGTCCGTGGATTTCACAACTTTATGCATCAACATGTTTATTATAATTAAAATTATCTCTCCCTGTTCTTTTGACCCGTGGTCATAACTCATGTGAAACCTCAGTTTTACAATACATATTTTTAAATTGTTATCAAATGAAAAACGATTCTCATAAAAAAGAAATTCAAACAAATCAGGAACTTCAAAGCAATCATGGTAATAGTTCATTTTAACAGATTCATTTTTTTTAACAATACAAACAAAAGCCTCACCTCCCAACTCATGGACCTGACAACTCACCTCCTCTTGAAAATCATAAACAAGTGCACCTTTAGAGCTGGCAGCGCTCTCTTTAACACTTTCAACATTGGTTTCCAACTTAATGTTAGAGCACTCCTGGCTCTCAAAATCTGGACAACCTTCACTCACATTAATTGGGAATTTATTTTCATTACAACTATATGTAACAATGTGTGAATTTGAGCAGCCCTGGCTCACATTTACAGGTGATTCATTATCATTACAACTATCCGTAACAATATGAAAATTTGAGCAGCCCTGGCTCACATTTACAGGTGATTCATTATCATTACAGCTATCCGTAACAATATGAAAATCTGAGCAGCCCTGGCTCACATTACCTATTGATTCATCATCAATACAGCTCTCTGTAATACTATAAAATTTTGAGCAACCCTTGCTCATAACAACTTGTGATACATTTTCATTGCAGATCTCTGCAGTAACATCAAAACCTGAGCACACCTGGCTCACATTATCAACTAATTCATATTCATTACCAGTACATATCTCTGTAAAAATATCAACATTTGAGCAACCTTTGCTCACATTACACAGTGACTCATTTACATCACAATAATTATCAACAACAATTTTCTCTCCTTCCCCCACCTCAGGGATTACACTCACCTCATCAACTTCACACAAAAAATCAGACACTTCAACTTCAGGACTTACATTATCTGATGGCTCACCATGAGATACAACAAAAATCATGTCCTCAGACATTAGAACAGGGTTCTCTTTGCTTTCAATACAGCCCGTTTCCATAACCACCAGTTTATTACATACTGTGACGCTGGGACAATCCCCTACATACGTCCACCTAAGGTCATTTCCAATGACTTCTACCTTATTAAATTGTCGTCCCCTTTCTTCTTTACATTGGACTTCTTGGGATACACCAACTACTTCAACCTCGTTTTGACATGAATCTAAAGCTATATCTGTACCCTTTGCCACTGGGGGTATGTCAACACGGTCAACGTTGTCCCTTTTAACGTCAGCTGACGGATCAATTAACAAATCACTGTCATTTCTATTTAAAAAAATTGAGTCGTCAGCAGAGGCAATAATATCATTTTGTTCCTCAGTATCTTTAGCCATGAACCGTGGTTGCGAGGCCGGCTCTTGCCTGGGGTCAGGATCATGAGTATGTCCACCGTTATCCACATAGTTGTTTTTACTTACATTAATAGAAACTCTATTACAATTTTTATAGGGATTCTCACAGTGAATGCTGGCAATGCCATAATATATTTCTTCCCCCTCACTCTCGTCATCGTCACTGTCGCTATAATAATATGCCTGTCTCTTTAAAATAATTTCCCGTCGTTCTGCCTCTAATTTCGCACGTCTAATTTCTTCATCCAGTTTATTGGGTTTGTATTGTCTCTGACTATATCTGGGTTCGTACTGTCTCTGTCTATCTCGGCTTTCGTACTGTCTCGGTCTCGCTGTATGTTCTACATATCTCGGTCTATCTCTAGGTTCGTACTGACTCTGTCTATCTCGAGGTTCGTACTGTCTCGGTCTGGCTGTATGTTCTACATATCTCTGTCTATCTCTAGGTTTGTATTGACTCTGTCTATCTCGGGCTTCGTTATACTGTCTCGGTCTGGCTGTATGTTCTACATATCTCTGTCTATCTCTAGGTTCGTATTGACTCTGTCTATCTCGAGGTTCGTACTGTCTCGGTCTGGCTGTATGTTCTACACATCTCTGTTCAGCTAAACTTTCTCGCTCTCTCTGTTTAGCTACACGTTGTAGCTCTCTGTGTTTATCTATGTGTTCTTGCCTTATCTGCGTTTCTATAGGTTCCTCCTCTCTTTGTTTTTCCCACATTCCCATTATAAATTCCACAAGTTTTTCTCCCTTATAAGAAAGTAATATGCCAACATGCTCAATTTCTTCTAGGCTCAATTTCCCATACTCGACATATCCAGCCATGGCAATAAAATTTAGGGGTTATCATACAAAAAACAATAATTAGGTTTAAGGACCAATCGCAGTCTGTTTAAACTAACTCTAGCAAAAATCTAAATTCTACCCAGGTAAAAAAAATGTTAATTCATCAGTCATAAGAAAATTAATGCCAAAAATGTTTTAAACAATAAAAATCCAACTTGCCTGGTTCGTGGAATGTCCTATAGAATTTAAATATTATTCAAAACACACACTGGGCTTAATTAAGTGTCAATGGTTCTTTACTGTCAATAGTTCTCTCACAAACTTCAATTGTCCTATATGGCGATCTTGGGACACAGTCATTGAGGTGTGGGTGACCGGGACGGGTCACGGGACATCGGCAGCTCACTGGACAGAACGTAGGCGAATCGCCGACACTGGACAGTTCGGGGGTAACTCACCAATACATGATCGGGCATAGGAAGCTTGATGCGGGGTGGGACGTTGGTGGCTCGTTGAAACAGGACAGGGCGTTGTTAAACTGAGTGACCGGACAGGCCACAGGACTTCACAGCTCACTGGACACGAGGTTGGTAGCTCACTACCGACAGGACGTAGATAACTCGATACAGGGAAATGCGTAGTTCATTCACTTGAACTCAACTGGACGTTAGCAACTTGACGAAGGTCAGGGCTGGGTATTTCACTGGAACTTGACACGAAGTTGGTAGCTCACCGCTGAAAGAACGTAGATAACTCGATACGTGGAGGGGCGTAGTTAATTCACTGCAGCTGAACACGAGGTGGGTAGCTCACTACCGACAGGACTTAGATAACTCGATGCAGCGACGGGCGTAGTAATGTCACTGGAACTGGACAGGACGTTGGCAACTTGAATGAACGGACAGGGCGTAGTTATTTCACTGGAACTGGACAGGACGTTGGCAACTTGATAACGGGCAGGGCGTAGTTATTTCACTGGAACTGGACAGGACGTTGGCAACTTGATAACGGGCAGGGCGTAGTTATTTCACTGGAACTGGACACGAGGTTAGTAACTTGATAACGGGCAGGACGTAGTTATTTCACTGGAACTGGACAGGACGTTGGCAACTTGATAACGGGCAGGGCGTAGTTAGCCTGTTGCAGGTTAGGACATAACTAGCCTAATACAGGACGTAGGTGGTTGATGGAGTTACTGGCGTATGCAACTCATATAAACTTGACACACGGTGGCAGCGGGGCTCCGACATTGAAATACGGGAACATGCGACGATGGTTGTAACTTCACTAAAGTTGAATAATAAGAATGTTCTTGTACTTTACCTCAAGTATGAAAATAACGAGGTTCACCAATCCCGGATGAGAAGCCCCCATGTCAACTCCTAAACGTCTTCTTGGATTGATTACATTCGTCAGTTCTTTCATACGTTGAAGCGTCGTACTATTCTCACTATCAATTAACAAACTCAACTCCTTTTCATAATAACTATAACTTTAATATCTAAGTAAATATAATAAACATCCTATCACTCCAAGGTTCCACTCAAGACTGCCGCACGACTAAAACATACGTCACAACACTGCATAGACAATACGTCACGACTCAGCATAAAAATACGTCATAAAGACAATGGCGGGAAGAGCGTTCACTAACTATAATAGTCAAGCGCGGGAAAAGCGTTCAACAACTAATGAACATAATATTGAGTCGCAACAATTCCTAATGAACGCTCATACTCGACAGTCAGCTGTTTGTTGCATGCTCACTCTTCGAAAAAACCTTATAACGTATTTGTGTACATAAGAAGGAGAAAACAAAAATTTGTTTTATTTAAAAATTACTTTAGAAACGTAATTAAAATACATATACTTATTTTTTTCTTTGTGTGAAATTGCAACGCCAGCTGGGTGCATCCTAGGATATATATAGACTAAATATATAGGCTAAATATATAGACAAAAGAGATGCTAAGAAGTTCTACACTTTGACAAGTGGCACACCAGGCAAATACTAGAATGACAATCATGGCCGCATCTCTCGCAGGATCCCGGTAAGATCTTGATTTCCTAATTGTTCTTTTTGTTTCAAGGCCCTCGTCTCGAGTATCTTCTACCTTTTTTACTCCTTCAAACACTGGTTTTCGTCAGTTGAACTCCAATTCGTTTTTTTTTTTCAATATTGGCTTCCCTCATGCCTCTTTTATAAACGTCAATAAATATCAGGCGTGGCAATCCACTACATCTTGTCCCTTCTTCCAACTCTCCAAAACAGCAGGATCTGTGGGATACTTCCTTCCTCTATTCTCCTTACGTGGCCTAACCAACGAAGGTGCCACTGATAAGTAAGGAGAATATGAAAAACATGTGTGCACGTTCTAAAACCTCCACGTTAGGCACCTTGTCCTGCCAACGAATGCGTAAAATGCGATGCAGTCATCTTTGATGGAAGCTCTTGAGTTTCCGCTCCTGACTGATATATGTGGTCCACATTTCGCTACCATATAGGAGCGTACTAAGCAGACAAGACTGAAAGACACTTAATTTTGATTTATCAGTAAGAGTGAGATTGTTCGAAACCCCCTTATTCAGTTTAGCCATAGTTACTGCTTTTGCGATCCTAATATGTATATCTTCATCAACTGAGAGAGAACTAGAAATATTGAATTCCATGTATATGAAATGATCAACAACCGAAAGATTATGACCCTCAATAGATATGATTTAAAGGGACGGTGCGTCTTGCAACATTAAATATGTTTTCTGTAGACTAATCGAAATTTCGAACTCTTTACAAGCTTGTGAAAGCCTATTAACCAGCCCTGGTAGAACTTCTTATGTGTGAGAAGTTTAGGCTGTTTTGTCAGCGAACAGCAGTTCAAGAATCAGCACCCTTTTCACGTTGACCTTTGCACGAAGGCGGGCGATATTGAACCGCCTACCATCAGATCCATAAATAGCTTCGATAGCACCAAAAAGCACTGCTAAAAAAACAAACTACTTTGAACGTACACAATTCCAATGAAATCAATATAATTGGAAATCTTTTGCTTGAAATGTGTGTTTATTGTTTTATGGCGTAACCTCTCTGTAATAATTAACTTAAAACGACTTCTATCAATGACTGATTATTTCAATGGACCAGAAACATACGATGAAACAGGACAAAGATGGACCTGGCAATAGTTAGACTTTTCAAGTTGGTGTCAACGTGTATCTCACTGAATTATGGTAATATTATCATAATTCATTTTAAAATTTTGTTTAATGGAACAGCTTATTATTTCAACGATTTTTAACACACATTTATATTTGGTTAAATTATAAACACAGTTGAAATACTGTAAAAATATATTTGTAAGGATGTTGTTTGAATTAATGTGCTCAAATAGTTGGTAAACAAGTAAAGATTTCCCTTTGAGACTCACTGACTATGTATTTCATTCTGCTCTTCATTAATACATACACTATTAATGTTCTTTTTTATTTAGATACTTTATTCTCAATTTTTAGCATGTGGCCCCGACTGGTATGGACTCAACTGTGATCTCAAGTGTCACTGTGTCAGCTCATGCAATTCAACTGGTGGGTGTGTCGGACAGTCGCCTTATTGCGATAGACGATGGTTTGGACCAGGATGTCAATATCGTAAGTAGACAAAGGTCAATGTGTTTTGGGAGGAGTTGAAAGTGTCTTCAGAAGACAGTCAATGATTTTATGGGTAAGTATATAGGTGTCTAAATAGAAAAAAATCAATAATGTTGTGGCCGTCATCTACAAATAAAGTGCTTTTGAACATTGGATGCAGCTAAGATATGAGCTTTTAAATATATTCAAGACTCACTCTCCGTGGAGTCGAATTGTCCATTTGATAGTTCAAGAAATTTGGTCCAAAAATACTACAAGCTCAGATTCTCAAAATCATGCATACAGGATATTTTGGAATCAGCGCATGAAACAGTTAGCCAGATCATCTGCATACGGACCGTGCTTGATGCTCAAGTCATGACTTTTATTTTTTAAAATCGCGAATATCATATTTTGATTAGTGAATATGACACATGGAACATGTTTTTGCAAAACAAAATTATTACCAACCATCCTACATCTTATTTAACGTCCTACTTACATATTATACAAACATCTTATATACCTCGAATTTTGTAAACATGTTCTCTAAAATGCTAAGTAGAAAATAAGAAAGTTTCGTATCTACAATCCTTCCATAAAAAAATTACGTTATCATTTCATCTACTATTCTACCTATAAATTATATTATCATCTTACTAACCATCGCAAGTAGAAGCTATGTAAACATCGTAACTGAAATCAGCGTATACATAATTTAAACATCGTTTCTTCTGTCATAGGTAGACATTATGTTCTATCTGTGACAAGATTAGAAATAAAGACATTGGCTAGTCAATTAGATAAGAAGGTTTTCATTAATTTTTTGTTTTGCAAGTATTTAATAGCAAGATACGCCAACTACACATTTGTCTGCTAGTATATCAACAAACAAGTACAAGAACAACACATTTTTTATAACATATATTTTTATATTCCAGAGAATTTAGCCACTGCACCCGATGTCACGATCAAGACACATCCGATTCAATCATCGATTTCATGGCTGGAGGATAACATCGATACAACTTGTAACGTTGACCTTAATCTCGAAGTTATAGTTATAACCTGGCCAACTGAACAGGTCTTTACATGGCTACAGTTCACTTTAAAGTCGCTAGGTCAGTGGTTTTGATGTGAATGTATGTCATGAAGACCATATTAACTGAGCTGGATGGATTTTTATGTATTTTTGCATATTTGTTCTTTTGACTTTGGTTTTTTAAAGTATTTGTTTTACTTGATACTCTTAAAATCATTTAAAATAATATACATATTTAAAAAAAATAAAGAACTATTTCAAAAACCTAATGTTATTATAATCTGAAACTAATGAGTGTAAAAATTAAATACTCACATATGCAGAAATAATGCTTGTGTATTTCTCCTCAGAGGCAACAAGTTTCGTTAATTTAACGTTCAAAGTCACACCGTCCTCGTCAATCATCGAGTGCACCGATCAGAAGATTTTCACTAATTCTCAACTGACCTTAGAGGTCCACTGCAAAATAAATAATCCTATTGTACAACTAGAACTGAACGATAGCATCGTCAAAAGATTATGCTCTGTATATGTGAATGGAGGTTTGTCATTATATATGAATTTTTTCTTACGGATTCTTTCAAATCCCTTAAAAAAATCGAATGCATTTTGAGTCTGTAAATATTTTATACGTTTCCAAATTGTTTTGAAATAGATTTTTATCATCCAAACAAATTTAACACGCATTTTTTCTTGATCTATTTAAAATTATCCTTTCCCAATATAAATACAAATTAACCAAAAGTCCAAAAAAAAATTCTTGCAATATAAGACTAATTGCTCAGCAGAAAAGCTGATTAAATTTAGGGCTAGGCCGATCGTCATAATACCAAATGTTTTAATGATGCCATATAAGAAATCAATGGACCTTAGAATGTTTTCCCATCCTTAACAAAGAGGCGTACAGCTAATGAGAGACAAGAGGCAGATTTTAGAAATGTTTGCCAACACCATTTATGTCCACTCCTTAAATGTCCAGCTGCTAAAACCGGTTGCAAAAGTTGAGATTCGAAATGTCCAAATTAGTATGAAGTTTGGAATGAAATCCGATAGCTCTCCTTAAAAAAAGGGGCCAAGAAATGTTGCACAAACTGCTGAAATGTACAATCCCAGAGGCAACATACTTACAAAAAACATGACAGAGCTATTAGAGTCGTTATTTAAATGTGATAAAGTTGTTCAACAAAAACAAGGAATAAATATAATGATCAAATATAAGATAAAAGTCGGTCTCTAAACTTATGACAGCTATCACGGCATTTCTCTATTTAATAATTTATTATGACCTTGTTGTACTTATTTTATACATCTACACATGTCAATAATTCTCGAAAGCCAGTATGCATTACATTGAGAAAAGGGTGCAACTGACATAATATTTGAAGCAGTCCAACTCCAGGAATAAATGTCAAGAGCGACTCTTATGATTTTCTTAACAAAAATGACGGCATTATTACCAGAAACAGGTCAGACCGAGGACTTTTAATATTAGAAGAAAAAAAAAGACACGACAAAATTTGAGGAACTGTTTATTGAATCCACCTATTTGGTGATCACCAAGAAAAATTTTTTTTTTAAATATCGAAATTAAAATATTGATCAAATACTTGATCGTTTTGTTAAGACATGCGACATCTGCGGCCTTAACATCAATACGAGAAGGACTGAGATTTTACACCAGCCAGTTCAAGTGAAATCTTCCAAACATCCTAATATATCAGTGAAAGGACAATCTCTCTCTCTCTCTCTCTCTCTCTGTTTATACATATAATAAAATGCAAACATTCAACTATCACTACATCCAATTTCCAATAATTGCCAATATCGGTTCTTAAGAATACAACCAGTGTATTTTTCTGAATTACGATTTTTTTTTTACAGATTCGGAAATTTTTGTTGCAATAAATCTGCATTGTAAAAGAGGATTGGACATAAACAATGAATATGTTTCTGGACGTTAGCATAGCTGGAGTGGGTTTTAGCGCTTATTAGGAAACGTGTATAGTGCATTACTTGTACGCATGTTTTCTTAAGTAAATTGAGTTAATGAGAAGTTAAAACACTGTGGTCCCGGTTAGATTGCTGGCTATCGCTGATATTTAAGATGGACTTCAATAACATAAGTATCAAGACGGATAATTAAATAAAATTACAATGGTAATGACGCAATTTTCTCGATCCATACTATGTTTGGTTGTGACAGGAAGAAACATAGCCCTTAAACAGAATGCGTCCCAGAGCAGTAACTACCAGAGTTGTGGTGCTTCCTTTGCTGTCGACGGTATAACTGGTCAAAATTTTAATATTCATCCGTGCGCAAGTACATCAGGCGACGAGCCTGTCCCGTTTTGGAAAGTGACCTTTGAAAACAGCTACCAGGTCACACGATACCTTCTGTACAACAGAGCCGATGTGACTGGTAAGCCCACTGTACAATTGGGAGTCAATATTATTTTCTTTTTTCTTAAATTTGTTTATGCTTGTTTAAATTATAAATTGAAATACTCTTTCTAAATCCATTGTATTTAGTTTGCTTTTGTTAGTGTTTACTTTTTTTTTATTTCCGGCAGGACGTGTAACAAATCTTGGGTCTATTATTTGACCTATTCCCCGTAAACAAATTGAGCTGAAACTTGGGACATATATTTGTGGCATATGACAGCACAATATGAATTACCTTAACCTTCTTAATCTAGCCCCCCCCCCCCAAAATCAGATTTTTCCAGTTTTTTAAGGGAAACATGCAAGTAATATAATTTAACTTATTTCAAAAACAAAAAAATTGTGATAACTGCACTAAAAATACATTAGTAAGTATATTGCAAATGATTTTAGTGCGTAATATTTTAAACTAGATATAGCCGGCCAAACATTGGTGACTGCAATGCGTGAAACTTCCCATCTAGTAAAGTTACTTGACAAACATGAACTCAATTAACGCACATTTTAAAATAAAAATCACAATATTTGCTACACCCCTTACCACATGATACGTCACTGAAAAATGTGTATGTCACTCTCATGAACTATATTAATATTCTCATATCCCAACAACTTTTAAATCGAATACTTTTGACACAATACTTAAATTCAGATGATTTCATTTCCGAAAAAAATATGTTACGCAGGAAAGACAATTGCATTATTAATATATATAAATAGCGTTGTTATCGGGAATTACCGGTATATTTTACGCACTATTGAACATTTTATTGAACCATGCTCTGGCGTATCTATAAATAGCATGTATTGGCGACAGCAATGCGCGAACTTCCCATCTAGTAAAGTTACTTGACAAAACATTAACTCAAGTCTCATGTAACGCACATTTAAAAGAATCCAAATATTTGATACACCCCTCCCCCCCCCCCTTTGTTTTTCACTGCACACATTTTATTTCAAGTACATGAACAATATTAATATTCTCTTGTCCCAACCACTTTTAAACCGAATATTTTTGACACAATACTTAAATTGAGACGATTTTATTTCCGAAAATAAAATATTACACACAAAACGTGATTGCATTTTTAAATATATATGTATATATCATATATAACGTAGTTATCGGTAATTATATTTTAGTGAACATTATCGATCCAAACGCTGGCAAATCAATAAATAGCCTATGTGGTGTTTGACCCGTCTTGTTTGACCTTTGCTTGCGAATTATATAAAAAGATAGATGTGTGAAAATATTTTTAATGAAATAAATATCCTGTGTAAATGTTAGTGTGTCATTAGATTATTAATTACAAATATTTAAAAAATTGTTCAAAGTAAGGGATTATAAAAAAAAATAGTTTATTTATTTTTATATTTACGTTTTTAGCAAAAAATGGTTTGGTGAAAATCGGGTCACTTTATTTCCGAGTTATGCACTTCTAATTTACAGGAGAACGACTCAATGGTTTTGAGCTTGAAAGCCAAAATGACAGAGACGATGTTGTGTTTAACTACAGAGACGAGACAGTCAACACGCACTGTTTGATTTACAGCGTTTTAACGGTCTCATGGTGGAGAGATACTGTTAAAACAACCAAGATACAACAGAAAAATACTAGGTCCGGGGAAGCAAACAAATTTGTTACACTATGCGAAGTGGAGATTTTTGGAGGTGAGAGACACTTAACATATGTCTTACATTGTGCGAATTTGAGATTTTATACTTTAAGACACACTTAACATAACGTAAAAAAGTGTAAATCTAAAAATTTAGCATTTAAGGCACGCAACAATTTCTTATATTGTGTGAAGAGAGGATTATAGCCTTTAAACACATTTAATATATCTTACGTTGTGCGTAGTGGAGATTTTAGTCATTAAATACAATTGATGAGAAATGTATGTATATTAACACTTGATACTAAGTGGAAACTTATGGAGGTTGGTCACACTTTATGTATATATATTCTCTATTGAAAGTATATATATATATATGTTGGTCACACTCTATATATATAAAAAAATATATATATATATATATATATATATATATATATATATATATATATATATATAGTTTGGAAGTTTTCATTCTTGAGAGTAAAAATATTGTAATTTGCATGAAATTGTAAAACAGGGTTTTGGAAAGATCCTTTTTGGATAGCAACTGTTTACCAGTAAAAGGGAAATCAAATGCTTAATTTAAAAACGTGCACTTTTGGTGCAATCGGCATTATTTATTTTTTTATTTTGGCATTTTTATATAGTGCTTACCTTAAAGCTCTAAGCCATTTACAATTATTAAAAACATGTAAACTAAATAAAATAAAAATGAAACACTAGGATAGTAACTACTATACTATAGAAACAATATAAAACGAGGACACTTTAGCACGTTTAGGCCTATACTACAGGATAAACAAGAGACAGAAAATGAGTCAGGGCAAGGAGGGTGCATCACAGGTCATAGGCGGACCTAAACAGATTGGTTTTAGTGGACGAAGTTTCACAATGACGGATATGGAAGGGAAGCTGGTTCCAGAACGTGGGCGCATTGAAGTAGAAGGGGCGTTCACTGATGGTCTTAGTTTTGGTTCTTGGGATTGAGAGGGATTGGGATGGAAGAGCGTAGTTGTCTTGTGGGGATGTAAGGAAGCAACAGTTCAGAGAGATAGACAGGATAGTGAGCGTCAATGAACGAGTTGAAGCAAAGATTGGCAGACTTGTATTTGATGCGAGAGGATATTGGAAGCCAGTGGAGTTGCCGCATGTGTGGTTGAATGTGGTCATGTTTCTTTGATTTAAAAATGAGTCTGCATGCTGAGTTCTGTGCCTTCTGAAGTTTTTCTATGTGGTGTTGAGGAATGCCTGCGAGGAGAGTGTTACAGTAGTCAAATTTTGAAAGAATGAGGGAAGAGACGAGAGTTTTTGTGGCATCAAAGGAGAGGAGGTGTCTAATGGTGCTGATTTTTCTAATTTCGTTATATTCTGATCTGCATATATTCGTGGACATGTTTGTCCATGGAGAGGGTGTCTGTAAGCGTGACTCCAAGGTTTTTGGCAGAGGAAGAGAGTGTGATGTCAGAGGTGCCAAAAGATATAGAAGAAGGAGCGGATGGAAGGAGAGGATTGTTTTGAGAGTGGATGAGAAGGATTTACGTTTTATCATCATTTAGGTTCAGTTTGATGCAAGTCATCCAACGCTTTACGTTGTTCACCCACTCCTGTATGCGAAGAATTATGGCATCAAGTTGATCAGGAAAGCAAGAGTCACTGATTTGAGTGTCATCAGCAAATGAATTGACTGGAGATTGAATGCTGGCTAATGAGAGATGATAGAGGTTTAGTGTAGAGGATGAAAAGGACCGGCCCAAGGACCGATCCTTGAGGAACTCCAATAGACAGGGCTGAGGTTTGGAAGAGCGGTTGGAATAAAAGACTGTTTGAGTTCTGTCAGAAAGATATGATTGAAACCAGTTTAAAGCTGAGCCAGTAAGTCTGAAAGAAAGATGAAGGCGGTCAAGAAGAATCTGGTGGTCAATGGTATCAAATGCAGCAGAGAGATCTAACATAGGGAGAATAGAGAGTTTGCCATCGTCCATCGCGCGCAGGAGGTCGCTCATGACTCGGACACGTGCTGTTTCTGTGCTATGACCAAGTCGGTAGGCGGACTGAGAGGAAGGGTAGAGATTGCGAGAGTGAAGATAGTCAGAGAGCTGAGAGAGTATGAGTTTTTCTATGATTTTTGAGAGAAAGGAGTTATTTCTGACGGGGCGGTAATTCTTGAATGTGTGTTTGGATCAAGTGAGGGTTTCTTTAAGAGTTGCAGGACTATCGACTATCATTGTGCGCAATGTCATTCTGTTGAAAGGGAGTTCATCACCATACTTATCTGCTCGTCAATTCTAGCATTAACATTATTTTCGAATTAACGGGGTTTTTTTTGTATGTGTAGCTGGGGTGTACATTTAGCCTAACACGCTGTTGAGAAATCTTATGGTTATAATATTGCCTAAGGCCACGTATGAATTACCTTCTAGAATGTGCACCCGGCACGTGGGGTCTTGAGTGTCTGCCGTGTGATCTATGCTACAACCAGTCGTGCCTGAGAGACACTGGTTTATGTGTCCAAGGATGTGCCGGACCCAAACAGCCTCCGTGGTGTAACGAAGGTATGCACACATTAAGTTGATACTATGTCAAAAATAACTTTACATGGTGTTATTTTAATATGTGTAAAATAATTAATGTAAATAACATTAAAGTATATGATATTTTCTTTCTAAGTCATATTAAGAAGTCCGATATATCAATAATATAAATGATGTGTATTATCATCTATTTTAATATTATTATTATTATTATTATTATCAATGGGGTATTAATATAGTGCAGTTTATAAGCCTATGGTTGTGTTTTCCACGAAGTTTATACAATTTAATAAACATAATTATGAACTTTAAAGAAAATGTTTTTATTTAAAAAAAAGAAAACAAATGTATATTGACTCCAAGCACTCAAGATAAATGTACATGTCAAGCCATGGACGGCTACCCAGCAGCATTGTTTATTGGTCAGGGGCGAGTCAGTCACAGCAGTAGAGTTTAAAGAAATGTGTTTTGAGTGCAGTTTTGAATGCTGTCGTGCTCGGTATATTTCCGATGTGTACTGGAAGATATTCAATTGTTGGGGGTGTCTCGTCTATATTCACTTACAGTGCACACAGATTACACAATGCTAATTACTACTAACATATCTATCAACAACAGAGGCGTTGTGGAGTTCAGTGAAAGATAGTGGCTATCATTTATTATTAATACACACTCACGAATAAGCAATTATAATCACAAATAGAGAATACTTATCACAATCATAACCTATTCATTATCTTATCAACTAATTAATATATTATATACTTATACTTATAACAACCGCCATGATTTAATCCTCTATTCTCCTCTCCTCTTCTCTTTCTCTTCTATGATTGGTCCGTTTTCCCAAGTTCCATACTCTATAAATTATAAGTCCAAATTCTATCTCACTTAACTCACTTATCTCAACTTAGCTCTGTGACACCCTACCTCTACATTTTTTAAAAATTTGAAGCAAACTTTTAAATTATTACTTATAATCCAAGTAAAATAACTATCAACATCATAAATTAAACATCTTACGTTATATCACAATCAAGAATTACAAAATATAATATCACCAACAATAGTTAATGAATTTCATCATTGTTATCATCAATAACTGCAAAGTCAAATTATGTACACTCTCTTATTTAAGAATTATGACATTTTCTTCTTCTTCTATATCTTAAGGGCCCACGATCAATTTATTGATCATTTTGGCTATGCATGTAGATGGGATTTGCAATGTTTCTGTTACTGGTGTTGATGAGGAAATCATGCACTAGGGGTTTGAAGGCTGGAGGCAATAGACACAAATGTGTCTAGTGTTGTCGCCTCAATCGTTCCTTTTGAAAGATTGTTCCAGTCCCTGATTGTCTTGGGCAGGAATGAGCAGCTCCTATACTGGCTTCTTGCTGGTAGGAGCCTGAATTGCCTGTCATCGCCTCGTCGCTGTCTATTGGGGAGAGGGACGAGTTTCTGTTTAATACTGGAACAGTGGATCAGCCCATTATTTATCTTGTACATCATGGAGAGCCTGGATTGTCGTCGTCGTTTCTCCAATGGTGACCAGCCTAGTGTTTCTAGCCTGCTGCCAACACTAGAGGTATTCCTGTAGCGGTTTAGGACAAAGCGTGCTGCCCGTCGCTAAACCTGTCAATGCTCTTCTGGGTAAATGGGTCCCAGACTGAAGATGGATAATCTAAAATCAGAAGGATAAAGGCTTTATATGCTCTTTCTTTCACACAGGAGTTTCCAATCTTTAGATTTCGTCTTAAGAACCCTAGGGTCTTGTTTGCTTGGTTACATACATTGTTAATATGCTCGTCCCAGCGGACCTCTCTTTGAATGGTAACACCCAGTTACTTTACGGAGGAAACTTGCTCAAGTATATGGCCATGCAGTTCGTATTGGTAGTGTAGAGGAGTACAACTTCTAGAGACTGATAGTGTCTGGCACTTGGCAGGGTGAAATTCCATGTCCCAGCTTATCTCCCACTCAGCTAACAGATTGAGATCCTGTTGTAGCTGGTCCTGGTCAGATCTGTTGGCGATCGTCCTATACACTGCAATGTCATCTGCGAACATTCTTGCCTGTGATGTCAGTTTCTTGGGTAGGTAATTAATGTATGCTAGGAACAAACAGGGGCCCAAAACTGATCCCTGGGGGACCCCTGACTTCACATCGACAAAGGAGGAGCTTGTACATCCCACCACTACTGCTTGGCGTCAGTGGCTGAGGAAGCTAGAGATCCATGTTTTAGTGGTGCCTTGAATCCCATATCTCTGGAGTTTGTGTAGAAGCAAACTATGATTCACACGGTCAAATGCTTAGCGAAGTCCATTACTAGCACGTCAGTCTGCTTGAGTTTCTCCAGTTTGGTCATCAGGTCTTCTACAAATTCGAGAAGCTGGGTCTCACATGATCTATTGACTCGGAAGCCATGTTGACAGTCACTGAGTATATTTTGGCTTTCAAGATGCTTCATGACTGTGCTTACGATTATGTGCTCTAACAGTATGCAGACCATGCTGGTGAGGGATATCGGACAATAGTTGGCAGGGTCGGACTGCTCCCCTTTCTTGTAAATTTGAGTGACATGCGCTGTTCTCCAGTCTGCTGGAACATGTCCTGTGCATAGTGACAATTGGAAGAGGATTGTCAGTGCAGGAGCGATTTCTCTGGCTAATTCTTTGAGCACTCGTGGTTTAATGTTGTCAGGACCACATGCTTTGTAAGGGTTAATGGTATTGAGGAGGGCAAACACACCTTGTTCTGATATCTGGATATCTTCCATGACAGGGTAGGCTCTGTTCATCATTTTGGTCTTCAGAAGGAACTCAATCTCAGAGTTATCTCTACCTTCACCAAAGACCGACTGGAACTGCTGATTGAGTATCCCCACCTGTGCTTTTGGGTCAGATGTCAATTTGCCATCCCACCTCAAGGGGAAACTCAAGCGTTTGAAGACTTTTGGTCCTTCACATAGCTCCAGAAACGCTTGTTCTGGACATCCTTGGTTGGGTTGTCTTCCTCTGAGAAGATGCCGTTCATGTAGCTCCAATACGATCTAGGCAATAAGCGTTGAATGGTTCGGCGGAGTCTCAGTACCTCCTCTCTCAGTTCAATCGAGCCATTTTTCTTCATACATTTGTATTGGCGATCTCTCCTGTGGATGAGCCTACGGATTTCAGCCGTGACCCATGGCTGATTTATCCTAGGTTTGGTGATTTTGTGTGGTATGAATTTCTTCACTGCATCAGTGATTGTAGTCTTAAACTTCACCCACACCTCTTCTGTTGTCGCTGTACCTTTAATCCCCTGCATGTTTGAGCTTAGCTCTGTGGTTGCAATCCTTAGGCCATCCCAGTCTGCCTTGGCATAAATTTGGATTTCTCGAATTATTTGTTTCATTTTTAGTATGTTGACCTGAAATTCACAATAAGGAATGATGTGGTCTGAAATCCCGGCATGACCTCAACTTTTGGGACACGATGTGGACAATTGGTGAGGAATAGGTCAAGAGTGTTTTCCCCCCTCGTGGGTTCTTTAACCAGCTGTTCCAGACCATGGTTGTTAATTATCTCCATGAATTCTGAGTGTAGAACAGGGTATGGTGAATTGGGCTTCAAGGCAGGAATCTGCCAATTCCAACCAGGAAAGTTAAAATCCCCTCCCCCCCCCCTATAAGGAGAAAAGCATCCTTTGACTGTGTTGCTCTGTGAAGCGATACCTCGAACCTCCTCAGGCTTGGTTCATCTGCTGTGTTTGGTCGGTAATAGGCACAAACATAAAGTGTGCGTCTACCCTTTAGTTTCATTTTTACAAACAGGATCTCGCAGTCGTCAACATATAGTTCTGGAACATATTCTATTTCATCTCAAAATACCATTACTTCATAGTAATATATTTCTTAATTGTACAAAAAAACAAAATTGTTGCTTAACTTGTACCCAAAAATTATGAACAAATTGTTCAATCTCTATTATGTTTAAATGATGCGTTTGAACTACTGTATTTCTATTTGTTATCAATCATTATGAATAAAATTTCTGGCAAGTGATTATCCACTCCCTTGACTGATTTAATCTCAAATTTATAATCTTGTAACATTGAGGCAAATTTTGTTATCCTAGCATTATTGACTTTGTTTTTGTTCAAATTCAGTAGTGGTTTATGATCTACCAATACAGTAGTGGTTTATGATCTACCAATACAGTAGTGGTTTATGATCTACCAATTCAGTAGTGGTTTATGATCTACCAATACAGTAGTGGTTTATGATCTACCAATACAGTAGTGGTTTATGATCTACCAATACAGTAGTGGTTTATGATCTACCAATACAGTAGTGGTTTATGATCTACCAATACAGTAGTGGTTTATGATCTACCAATAAAGTAGTGGTTTATGATCTACCAATACAGTGAATGTTGTACCCAAAAGATACTTTTGTAATCGAATTATACCCCACACTATTGCTAAGCATTCTAATTCTATAAGAGCAAATTTCTTTTTAACATCTGTCAATTTTCTGCTGAGATATAATACAGGTTTATTAATATTATTGTATGATTGCATTTAACAAGCCCCTATGCCATCTCTAGATGCATCTGTTGCTACAATTAATGGTTTGTCATATGTAATTGGCTTTAAGAATCGCTCTGATTGAAATTGTAATTTTATTTGTTGTAAAGCTGCATCACATTCTTGATTCAATTTTACTTTATTATTTTGATCCTTTTTTGTCAATTTAACTAAAGGATGTCAAATCTGAGTAAAATTTGGTATGAACTGTCTGTAGAAATTGCACAGTCCTATCTTACTTGTTTCTTGTTCACTGGTATCGCTAAATTTAATATTTTCTTTGCAAGCTCCTCAGTGGGTTTAATTTGGTTTTTTCCTATGGTATAACCTAAAAAATCCAATCTTTGTAATCTAATATTTAATTTGTCAGGTGATAATTTTCTTTTAATATTGAAAACTATTCTTCTAGGGTTGTCTGATGTGTTTTCCAGTCTTTGGTGACACACATATGTCATCAACATAGTGTCTAATATTTAGTACCTTGTTTAATATCCTGTTCATCATTTTTAGAAATGTGGCTATACTATTCACCAGCCCCAATGGCATAACATTCCACTCATAAAAACCATTGTGTGTTACAAATGCTGTGAAGTGTTTAGCTCCCTCTTCCATTTTAATTTGTCAAAATCCTCTTGTTAAGTCACTATGTGTAAATATATTATTCCTTGCCATTTCATTGATACAATCTTCTGGATTAGGCAAAGGTTATGTCACTAGGTTCATGTTGCTGATTATTGTTTTCTTTCTTTTCATTCTTCTTTCTGTTAAATTGCAAATTAATTCTTCTTTCATGCTCTCATACTTTCCAATGTTATCTTGTGTTATCTTATATGCCTTCTTATTTCCTATCATTGTTCCTCTAAGTAAAATTGCTTTCATGTGATCTGATAACTTTTCATTTATAGCAATGGCATTAAATCTATGTATGTATTTTTCCATGTTTTAGTGCCATTCCATTTGCTCATTGTTATTTCTTTCATGCTGTCATTCTGTTTTTCTTTTATTTCATTATTTTGACTAACATCTGTTTCTAGCTGTGTAGAAGTATTCAGTTTTCTTTGTTGTCTTCTCATTAACCACCGTTTCATTAAAATTTCAGAATTTTCAGGTATCACATCAGGAATGTTCCCTATTATCAATGGTGTTTTAGGTTTATCCATGACAACTGCTTGAATTTTTCCTGTTACCCAAGATGTATCAACTTTAAAAATCGCTGTCTGACATGAAATAATGTGTCCATTCCCAACTTAATATTTTCTTTAGATTAAGTAAATTGATCTGGTTTCACTAATATTCTGTCAACAACTATTGTTGAGCATCCAGTGTCTCTGAGAAATAATGTTTCTTTCTCATTAACCTAAGCTGGGTAAAAACTCAACTGTCCTTTACTATTCAACATTGTGGCTACAGTATGATTATATGCTGATCTTCCTCTTTCATAAGCTTTTCTTGTTGGACTATTATTAGGTGATATTCTTCTGTTATTTTCCTGTCTAACATTGTGAGAATAATTTAATTTCTTGCCCTGATTCCAGTCTTGTCTTCTACTTGTTGGACGAAATCTAGTATCATTTTAAAAACGCGTGTATTCCAGAATATTTCGAAAGGTAAAATTTTTAAGTAACATGAGATGGGGAAGCACTGATGAAGTATCTTTTGTTGTGTGTAGCAGCCTAGTGATGGCTTACTCTCATCACGTGACCAAACAAGGAAGTGACTAAGCGACTCCCGTTTACAAACTCACAATCCAAAAACTGATAACATGAATTTGTTAAGAATAGGGCCAAAATTGCCATTTATACAGTGTTAAACAAACAATAAACACGTAAGTTGCCAAACAAAATAATTTATCTGAAAGAAAGTTATGTGTGCTTTAAAATGTTTGATATGAAAAATATACTTGAGAACTGATACAAAAAATTATTTTTTTTACATAACATATAATACAAGATGGCTGGAGAAAAAAAAACAAATATAGCAGAAATGGAAGAAAAAATGGATTTACAAGAAATTCATTGATGGAAATAGTCCTGTCTGTGGAATATATCCTTAAGAATCTGGATAGGATCAGAATCTTTGTTTCGGAAAAGTAATTTCCTTTCAATACAATTTCGGTGACAAAATCTCCGTTATCACAATGCAAACGTTAACTTCCGGCGGTATAATATACACAAAAGGCATGGAGAGGGATGGGCGCCGCCATGCGACAAATGCCCTAGATACGCTTCATGTACATGAAAACAGATTCACTATCCATACCGGATCGGCCGTCGCCCGGGTTACCAAGCACAACGCCTGCCGTTGTTGACCGGGTTTGAGGTGGAAAGTATGCTACTGGTCAGTCAAGGAACGGTATAAGTGCCAGGTATAACATTACCTTAGGTACCTGGAATGTGAGATCGTTGAGCGTAACGGGCAAGGTGGAGGAATTAGTTCATGAAATGAGCAAAAACAGATGGGACATCCTAGGTCTGTTTGAAATGAGATGGAAAAACGTTTGAAAAAAATATTGACCCATTAGCGCCACACACAAGAAAAAGGAGTTGGCTTCCTTGTCCACAAGAAAATTAAGATCAGTATTATGAGCTGTCAACAAGGTTTCGATCCAGCTAATCATTCTTCGTGTAAGGGCAACACCATTCAACATCACCATCATGCAGGGATTTGCACCAACTACAGATTATTCTGACGAAGAGGTGGACGACTTCTACAATCAGATACATGATGTGCTAAACCAAATACCCAAGAAGCACATTCTTGTTGATCTATGTAATTGGATTTCCAAAGTAGGAGAAGATGCCTATGAAACTGGAAAGGAATATGCGGACGCCATTGTAACGCAACTTCAAATAATAGAAATCTGAGGCTCTTGGAATTCACTAGCTTCAACGAATTCATACTGGCCAACACATATGGTGAACATAAAATGTCCAGAAAAACCAAATGTCACAGCCCCATGGGAAACACCACAACCAGATTGACTAAATCATGTGGCAAACACGCTTCCGGTCTAGTATAAACACTACCAAGACTCGCAACTTCCCAGGAGCTGACATCGGGATCGACAACGTCCTAGTCATGATGACCTTTAGGCTGCACTTAAAGAGGGTAAACACAAAAAAAGGAAATAACAGACTCAAATTCGACCTTGAAAAGCTAAATGATCCTAAAGCAGCAGAAGCTCTCCAAGCAATAATAGGAGGACAATTTGCAGCGCTTAACATCATAGATGCTGACTGTTCAGACATGAACACATTGATTGATAACTTTAACACAGCTGTGACGGGTGCAGCTCACTGCATCAATGGTAAACATCGACCAACCAGAAAACCATGGTTGGCAGCTGATATGCTTAATCTGTGTGATAAACGGAGGCAGTTAAAGGAAATAAAATGGTAAATACCGAGGGGGTCATTAAATATGGACAGTTTATCAAGAATAAAAAAAAAGGTATGGAAAGGGCAAATAAGAACTGGATTGAAGAGTAATTCTACGACATTGAAAACTGCTTGTAGAAAAAAAAAATAGTAAAAAATCTTACCACTTAGTAAAAGAACTAACTCCTGAAAAACAAGTTCGTAGTACAACATTGCAGGATAAAAATGGTAAATGTTTGACCGAAGAAAATAATATCATCAAACAATGGACTGAATACTGTTCCGAGCTTTATAATGTAAGTATAAAGATCGACCCAAATATCCTTAAAGTCCATCCAGCAACAGTCAATGATAACTACCCTATTCTCTGCTCAGATCAAGAAGCAGCAGTCCAAGAACCCTAAACAGGAAAGGCCACAGCAGTGGATAATATTCCTGCCCAGTTCATGAAACAAGGAGGAGAAGCAATGATAAGTGCCATATTCAATATTTGTAACAAAATCTGGCTTAGAGGATAATGGCCCAAACCATGGACCCAATTGCTCGTCGTAACCCTCCAAAAAAAATAACCTACAGCTATGCCAAAGCTATCGCACAATTAGCCTAATAAGCCATACAAGCAAGGTCATGCTGAAGGTCTTATTGAACCAACTAAAACCATATGCTGACAGAATCATTGCTGAAGAACAGGCGGATTCAGATAAGGACGGGGCACTACTAAGCAGATTCTAAACCTACGATGTAATATGTGAGAAATATGATCAACACCAACAAAATCTATACCACGTCTTTGTTGACTTCAAGAAAGTATTTAACGGGATTTGGCTTGCTGATTTATGGGTCAACATGAGGCAATACAACATCAACACAACCTAATCAGCATGATATGCAACCTCTATGATAAGGCCACTAGTGCAGTCTTCCTCAACAACAACATCGGAGAATGGTTTAAGACAATGGTTGAATACGACAAGGCTGCCTGCTCTCACCTACCCTGTTCAAAATCTTCCTAGAGAGAATTATGTCAGATGCTCTGGAAGCGCATAAAGGGACAGTCAGCATTGGCGGCAAAACAATCACCAACCTACGCTTTGCGGACGACATTGATGGACTGGCTGGGAACGAAGAAGAGTGGCCAACCTTTTAAATCGTCTCGATAAGACCTCGTCGTCCTACAGCATGCTAATCAGTGCTGAATAGACAAAACTGATGGCAAATAATAATGCAGCCATTACAACTGAAATTAATGTTGGGGAGGAAAGATGTAGGCCATTTCAAATACCTAGGAGCAATAGTCTCATAAAAGACTCCAAGCCCGAACTGATGTCCCCGGATTGCGCAGACTACAACAGCACTAAAGAAGCTCAAGAAAACATGGAGTGAAGAAAATATAGCTCCAAGCACAAAAATCAGGATGATGCGCTCATTATACCTCTCCATTTATCTGTATGCCAGCGAATCCTGGACATTAACAGCCGATCTTGAAAGGAAAATAAAGGCGATGGAGATGTGATGCTTCAGAAGCATTTTTGCATCTTATATATTGACCATATCTCCAATGATACAGTGAAAGAAAGGGTTCGTCGGGTAATTGGAGAGTACGATAACGTACTGGTGACTGTGAGGAAACGCAAACTAAAAACGGTACGGCCATGTAACAAGGAAACAAGGGCTTGCAAAAGAAACATTGTAGGGTACCACAAGAGGAGGGAGAAAAGGAGGAAGACAAAGAATAAAATGGAATGGTAACATAATAGGGTGGACAGGACTAACACTGGGTGATGTAGTGCGTAGTGCGGAAGACAGAGACGAATGGAGGAGGATGGTTCACATGTCGTCTGTGGCGCCCCAACTGTCCCGGACTAAAAAACATGATGATGATAATTATAATACAATAAATAAATTCAATCTTTGATTTGATGTACTTTCTTCTTGTATTTAATTATTCGTTAGTTCTCGAACAGTTTTTAAAATTATTACACACTAAATACACAATCGTTTATGTTTTTTTTCAAAACACGTTCTAGTTAGTTCATTTCTTATTTTAATCCATACACATAGCTAAATCATAGGCTATTAGTTCAGTTCATATATCCCTCCACACTTATAGGCAAGGTATTCAGTATTTGTGTTGGAATTAGCCAACGAGTTTGTCTGTCGTAGTAACGTCGTTCAGCTGGACCAAACGTACTCTGTGCAATAGCTCATTAGAAATATAGAGTATCATCTCTTCCTTTCAAAGATATGTTTAATTAATTAAGTTTTATGTTTTTGAAGACCTCCAAAAAACATTTTCTTTTTTTCTTTTATTTATCTTACAATTAATAACGTTCCATGAAACTAATGTCTTATAGTTGTAGAAATATTAAAGACTTGAAACTTAAGAACAAATAGGTTGTCCCCGAATAATTTTGGAAGGTCTGTTAGTAGAATAATTCGAAGCTTAATGTCAACATAATCGACTTTCGCCATCTTGGATTCGAATAATCAGCCAAGTGCTACCTAAGAAAAATAAATAAATAGATATTCATTTTTTGATCTCATCCTGTTGAAACCGATTTTTTCTGTCACAATCACAATGTATTGTAAAAAATACAATAGGCAAAGTTCATAAGATAAGATAATATAAGATGATATTCTTTTATTGGTCAAAATAAATGGAAATGTTTTTTGATTCATTATACATTTTCAGCACATAAATAAAACAATTTGAACACAAGACTTTTCTAAAAATTATATCAAACAGCCATTCAGTGAATTCACTTAGCAAAATCGGTACCTATTATTTCTCATGAAGATGTAAGACTTTAGACGAAGTGCGCCGGTAAATTCGTACAGATTGGGGAACACAATAATTTGTATATCTGTCAGTCCTCGCCCTGATGGAAAGAAATATTTCCTAACGGCCCGATCCTAAGTATTTGTGATGAAGAGGGTGGGATGTATCATCCAAAATGTGTTTAGTTTTTAAAAAAAAATTTCTTCAAGTAGTTCTTCAAGTGAAGGATGTTTAGTTTGTGTTATGTTCCTAGCTTTCAAGATTAATCGGTTTATGCGGTGTTTAATATCAGACGTTGAATTCCCACATGACCAGGTAATGCTGAAATTAAGCAGGCTTCCAATTGTTGCACTGTCGAATAAGTTAACGACTTGCGTGAAAAAAAACAGTGTGCAGTAATGTATCATGGGAAAAAAAAAAGGGGGAGTGGAAAGGACTTTATCAAAATTGTCAATCTTAAATGTGCGTAACTTGAGCTCACTTGTTTGTCAAGTAACTTTAGTAGATGGGAAGTTGACGCATTGCAGTCGCCAATGTTGGGCGGGCACCATCTAGTTTATGTAATTCGTCAGCAAAGGTCAAACAACAACACTGTTCAAACACCACGCAGGCTATTTATAGATACTCCAGAGTGTGGTTCAATAATGAGTTCACTATATATGCAATATATAATTCCCGATAACTACGATCAATGCTATATATATATATATATATACATATATTTTAATAACGCAATTGCGTTTGGTGCGTAATGTTTTCTTTTGAGAAATGAAATCGTCTCAAATTAATTATTGTGTACACATATTCGGTTTAAAAGTGGTTGGGGCATGAGAATATTATTTTATTTCATGGGCGGTGGATAAAAATTGCTATTGACGTATCATGAAAAAAAAGTGGGGGGGGGGGGAGGATTGTAGCAAATTTGGCATTCTTAAATTTGCGTAACTGATTTCACTTTTTTGCCAAGTAACTTTGTGGTTGGGGCATGAGAATATTATTTTATTTCATGGGCGGTGGATAAAAATTGCTATTGACGTATCATGAAAAAAAAGTGGGGGGGGGAGGGATGTAGCGAAATTGGCATTCTTAAATGTGCGTAACTGAGTTCACTTTTTTGCCAAGTAACTTTAGCGCATGTGAATTTCACACATTGCTTTCACCAATGTTTGGCGGGCTCTAACTAGTATAGTTTATTGTTTCTATTTGAATTTTTTTCTGTATGGTAGACTACTTTATCTTTTTTTTGTTTTTGTTAGTATTGGTTCGGTCTGATAGACTATTATAGCTTTCATGATTTACTTTGGCAAATAAAACATTCTCACTATCATTCGTGATCGATTATTTTACAATGGCATGTCCATCTTTGTAGTCTGAAAAGGAAGTAACAAATCCCTTCATGACTTGAACGGTTTATTTCTTTGATGAAATAATGCAATCCCCTTTATTTGCCAGTTAAAGAACGTACACAACTAGAACCAATTCTATTAAATCTTTTTAACTGTCCAAGGTAATTTAAGTTAGCTTCATCCATGGAATAGGATCCGCAAATACATGATCTGTCCATGAGTGTGGATTTCATTTTCTCCCTAATCCGTTTTATGGAATCTTTTTGGTTAAGATCTTCATTTTTATTGACGTGTCTTGATATTTAATTATTTAAAGTTTATAATCAATGACTTCTATGTTTTGTAACCACGCCAATCAATCTCTTGTTGAAACAGTTACAGCTGAAAATAGTTCCAACTTCCAGTTAGTTATGTCACAGTTTTGCAGGTTGCACTGTTTTTCATTGTTCTAATATAATACACACAATTTTTCATTTTCAGAAAGTAAAACAAAACGTAACTTTTCAGTTTCGGACGAAACCGAAATTAAACCGAAATTTAACTTTTCAATTTTGGCCGAAATCGAAGCCGAACAATTTTAATATTTCAAAAATCGTTTTCGCACATGTTGTGATCAACGCGAAAATGATGGAGCAACTTTTGTGTCATTTGTATTCGTCTTAAATGACTCTTATACAATTTATCCAATGAAGTGAAACTCCTAACCTTCTTTTGTTGTTAACATTTGGCTGAACATTTTTTTTTAATCTGATAAAGATTTAATTTTAAATTAGTATTTTAATTTTTTAAAATTGACTAGCAAAATTCATGCAATATAAACCCTTCTTTTAAAATATAATTACAACGCTATCTAAACATATCAAGTGTATCGTCCGAAAGCTTAGGCTATCTATTGTTTAATGGTATCGCCCATTAAAATGTCCACACATAAGTCTTGAAGAAACTCTTTTATTCCAAGAACCCATACATTTTTTCTTGAAACTCCTCTTCTTATTAGTCGAACTGAAGTGGTCTGTTTATCGGCAATGATCATTTGTTGTCTAATTTTAGATCTTTCCTAGATTGAACAAACGTTTAGCGAATGTTGGTTTGGTTTGATACTACAGCCCCACTACATAGTTATTGACGAAACAGTGATCCACACATACGTGTGTCCCCTTATGATTTTAAATTAAAGGCAACTTTTGTCTACTTATACAAAATGGAACAAGTAATGCTGTTGACTATTTTTTTAAAAATATTACTAAAGTTTCATTCTTTTCTTTCTTAACATTTGTTTCCATAGACTTGACGCTTTACTAATTTGGTGTGGTGATATTTTAAACTTTTATTTCTTTGTCAGTAAAAACATTTATGGGCACGATAACGATGAATGTCAATGATTTAGTTAATTGAGAAAACCTAGGGATCCCAGATTAAAAAGAATGAAATACTAATGTAAACAAATAATAAAGGAAATATTACAATTCCCCAAGATAATTTTTCACAATGCCTTGGACTATGACTCCATTTTTTAGGACTAAATTTGCAAGATAATGATCAAGCAAAATGTATTTCAAAAATAAATGATTTGAATAAGCCTAGTGTTCATAAATTAAAAAAAACAACTTCAAAAATAATAATATAAATATTACCATTCCACATAGTCCCCCCCCCCCAAAAAAAAAAATAAATAAAAAAATAATCAATTCCTTTT
>CAXITT010000213.1:573050-597243 GCA_964033795.1 Lymnaea stagnalis | reverse complement strand
AAAATGTATTTCAAAAATAAATGAATTGAATAAGACTAGTGTTCATATAATAAAAAAAACAACTTCAAAAATTATAATATAAATATTACCATTCCACATAGTCCCCCCCCCCCAAAAAAAAAAATAAATAAAAAAATTATCAATTCCTTTTGCCTTATTGAAATTTCTTTTTTCTTTTAATATTGGACAAGTATTGCAGCTGTGAACACTGTTTGAAAATTATTTGTTATATATTACCGATGCCAGCAATGCGTCGCGCAATAATTAATATCGGATTGCCAGCCGTCAGAGTGACAACCTGACATCTGGTATAGGATTGCCAGCTGTCAGAGTGACAATCTGACATTTTGTATAGGATTGCCAGCCGTCAGAGTGACAATCTGATATCTGGTATAGGATTGCCAGCCGTCAGAGTGACAATCTGACATATGGTATATGATTGTCAGCCGTCAGAGTGACAATCTGACATCTGGTATAGGATTGCCAGCCGTCAGAGTGACAATCTGACATCTTGTAGACGAATGAAGAAATTGTTCACTTTCGGCCGAAACATAAAGAAACAAGGAACTTAAATTTTCAGTTTCGACCGAAACAGAAATTAAACCGAAAGTTAATTTTTCAGTTTCGGGTCGAAAGTGATGAAATGGCAACTTTCAGGTCCGAAACCGAAGCCGAAATTTAGTTGGTCTCTATTGGGATTGCATATGTTTTAAATATGACTTTAAATATGTTTAGATACATTATCATCATATACACTTGTGTCTAAATCTTTTTACCTTCACATCAACAGAGTGCAGGCCTGGTACCTGGGGGATCAATTGTTTGGGAAACTGTTCTCATTGTTACGAAAATCTTTGTGAAATTAAAACTGGAAGTTGCGAGAAAGCGTGTGTTGGTTATACAAATTTTCCTGTCTGTAACATGGGTAAGTGCCTTCCTAAATAAATCCTAAATATTTCTCCATTTATAATATTATTAAGGTGAGTTATACAGCTCTTCTCGAATGATATATATAAAATTTAACAACATTTTCAAATAATTTCTATTAACTTCAGTTTTGTTAGTGAATGCCAGGCTGATGAAAAGGATTGATGGGTAACAGCCCCAATTCAAGTCCAAATATCGAATATACATCTTTACTTTCAAATCAACAGATTGTGGGCCTGGTACATGGGGGATCAACTGTTCTGGAAATTGTTCTCATTGTTACGATAATATTTGTGAAACTAAAACGGGAAGATGCCAGAAAGCATGTGCTGGATATTCAAATTTTCCAATCTGTAACATTCGTGAGTACCTTCGCACATTTTGCTTTCTTTAACAAGAGTTAGTGCCTTCCATAACGTTACTTTGCGTTCCTAATCTTAACTGTCTTTTACATTAGTAAGTTTAGAACCAAATTTACAATGTCGGTCAAGAGAAAAAATTGTCTTTGTTTTAGATACGATTCCGTAGTAATTTTTAAAAAGAAAATAGTTTATCTTTTTTTTTTTCGTCTGATGCAAGCATCAATGAATTTGACAGCTTTTCGACGCATGCGCAGAAGACATTTAACTGTCCATTTGAGAAGCATGGATTTTCAGAATATCATCAACACACTTTTAGAGAATGCTCCACCCATTTAGTAGCTATCTTTCTGTAAAAGTTCCACCTCGGTGGTTCCTGCAAGAGCTTTGCCAGTACTTTACGTGACCGACCAGTAAGTTAGAGCTGACTACCCAAAGCTAAAAAAAACTAACGACCCTTCGTCTGTCTCCCAAGGTGAAGGAAATGGATGACTTCGGTAGTTGATCTCTGGAAGAAAGTATTAAAATAAAGCCTAGACATCACACAATTATATATGGCAAGCAAGTAAATTCGACATTAATCTAAGCAGGAGTAACTTGAATCACCAACTCCTCAGTAGATCGATGACAGGGCTCAGCCCCAGTCTATCTAAGCGCTGTTCCTACTGGGGGTACTAGGAAATGTGTCGCTGGTCATATTCCATCAATCTGAGTAGGTATGCACTTAACTGCAACGTGGTCAGAAGGAAAATACTCGAAATCACCAAACTATTCCACTGCTGGGAAGTGGGCGTAGATCTATTTCAGGAGACGTAACTGTAAAGAACACATTGCATATCACTGCTTTTTTTAAAGTGTCTAGGGCTATTAGCACTTGTGCGAAACATACTAACAGTGGACCTGGTAGAGAGCAGAAACATTGGTTGGACAGAAAATCTGACCCTTAGAGAAGTTTAAGTTGGTAAGTTCTTTACCATTAGAAATATTTATAACACACCATTAAACAAATTATACCTGCCTTAGCACGGCAAAACCTTCTTAACGTATCGAATCATAGCAGTAGAGTTTAACGCTGACATGTGGATATGGGCCATCCTGGTACCAACAACCTTACAACCAACCTCACTAGCATGACAGTGAGCCAACAAATCTCCATACTGGAGTTAGTGCCATATCCAGCCCCGATCTAACACTTGTCTCCACTTGGCTCGAGGCAAAAATTTAATGCGAATTCTTAGATAAGGTTGGCAGTCACAATCCTTCTTGTGCTGGTGAAACCAAATCTGCTATGAGACACTGGCAGTTCGGCAAAACCAAGACGAAAAAAGTCTGACGATTAATGGACTTGCTATGCTGCATGGGATAGGTCCAGAATCTGCGTCCATTACAAACGACAACAGACATTACTACTACAGATGCAATATGAAGAGAAAAAAAATAGTTCCTTGTCTCCAAACAGAATATTGTAAAATGTGTGTAATAATTTAGATTTTTTTTTCGAACGTCTGTATATCAACTCACAAAAGAAACTTATCGCAGTCGGTTGAATTATCCTGTGGCACATACGCACATTTTTCTTTTCATTTTTTTAAATTCTCAAACTTTAGCATGTGGCTCCGACTGGTATGGACTCAACTGTTACCTCAAGTGCCACTGTGTCAGCTCATGCAATTCAACCGGTGGGTGTGTCGGACAGTCCCCTTATTGCGATATACGATGGTTTGGACCAGGATGTCAATATCGTAAGTAGACAAAGGTCAATGTGTTTTGGGAGAAGTTGAAAGTGTCGTCAGAAGACAGTCAATGATTTTATTGGTAAGTATATAGGTGTCTAAATAGAAAAAAATCAATAATGTTGTGGCCGTCATCTACAAATAAAGTGCTTTTGAACATGGATGCAGCTAATTTTTGAGCTTTTAAATATTATTCAAGACTCACTCTCCATGGAGTCAAATTGTGTATTTGATGGTTCAAGAACTTTGGTACAAAAACACTACAAGCTCAGGTTCTCCAAATCATGCATACAGGATATTTTGGAATCGAGCGCATGAAACAGTCAGCCAGATCATCTGCTTTATGCTCAAGTCATAACTTTTTTTTAAAAAATCGCTAATATTATATTTTGATTAGTGAATATGACACATGGAACATGTTTTTGCAAAACAAATATATTACCAACAATCCTACATCTTATTTAACGTCCTACTTACATATTGTACAAACATCTTAAATACCTAGAATTTTGTAAACATGTTCTCTAAAATGCTAAGTAGAAAATAATAAATGTTCGTATCTACAATCCTACATAAAAAATAACGTTATCATTTCATCTACTATTCTTCCTACAATTTAATATAATCATCTTACTAACCATCGCACGTAGAAGCTACGTAAACATTGTAACTAAAATCATCGTATACATAATTTAAACATCCTAAGTAGACATTATGTTCTATCTGTGACAAGATTAGAAATAAAGACATTTGCTAGTCAATTAGATAAGAAGGTTTTCATTCGTTTCTTGTTTCGCAAGTATTTAATAACAAGATACGCCAACTACACATTTGTTTGCTAGTATATCAACAAACAAGTACAAGAGCAACACATTTTTTATTACATATATTTTTATATTCTAGAGAATTTAGCCACTGCTCCCAATGTCACGATCAAGACACATCCGATTCAATCATCGATTTCATGGCTGGAGGATAACCTCGATACAACTTGTAACGTTGACCTTAATCTCGAAGTTATAGTTATAACCTGGCCAACTGAACAGGTCTTTACATGGCTACAGTTCACTTTAAAGTCGCTAGGTCAGTGGTTTTGATGTGAATGTATGTCATGAAGACCATATTAACTGAGCTTGATGGATTTTATGTATTTTTGCATATTTGTTCTTTTGACTTTGGTTTTTTCAAGTATTTGTTTTACTTGATACTCTTAAAATCATTTTAAAAAAACAAATACATATTTAAAAAAATAAAGAACTATTTCAATAACCTGATGTTATTATAATCTGAAATTAATAAGTGGCGAAATGAAATACTTACATATGCAGAAATTATGATTGTGTATTTCTCCTCAGAGGCAACAAGTTTCGTTAATTTAACGTTCAAAGGCACATCGTCCTCGTCAATCATCGAGTGCACGGATCAGAAGATTTTCACTAATTCTCAACTGACCTTAGAGGTCAACTGCAAAATAAATAATCCTATTGTACAACTAGAATTGAACGATAGCATCGTCAAAAGATTATGCTCTGTATATGTGAATGGAGGTTTGTCATTATAAATGAATTTTTTCTTACGGATTCTTTCAAATCCCTTAAAAAATATCGAATGCATTTTGAGTCTGTAAATATTTTATACGTTTCCAAATTGTTTTGAAATAGATTTTTATCATCCAAACAAATTTAACACGCATTTTTCTTGATCTGTTTAAAATTATCCTTACCCAATATAAATACAAATGAACTGAAAGTCCAAAAGAAAATTCTTGAAATATAAGACTAATTGCTCAGCAGGAAAGCTAATTAAATTTAGGGCTAGGCCGATCGTCATAATACTAAATGTTTTAACGATGCCATATAAGAAATCAACGGACCTTAGAATGCTTTCCCATCCTTAACAAAGTGGCGTACAGCTAATGAGAATGCTTTCCCATGTTTAACAAAGTGGCGTACAGCTAATGAGAATGCTTTCCCATCCTTAACAAAGTGGCGTACAGCTAATGAGAATGCTTTCCCATCCTAAACAAAGTGGCGTACGGCTAATGAGAATGCTTTCCCATCCTTAACAAAGTGGCGTACAGCTAATGAGAGACAAGAGGCAGATTTTAGAAAAATGGGCCAACACCATTTATGTCCACTCTTTAAATGTCCAGCTGCTAAAACCGGTTGCAAAGATGAGATCCAAAATGTCCAAATTAGTATGAAGTTTAGAATGAAATCCGATAGCTCTCCTTAAAAAAAAGCGCCAAAAATGTTGCACACACTGCTGAAATCTACAATCCCAGAGGCAACATACTTACAGAAAACATGACAGAGCTATTAGAGTCGTTATTGAAATGTGATAAAGTTGTACAACAAAAACAAGGAATAAATATAATGATCAAATATAAGATAAAAGTCGGTCTCTAAACTTATGACAGCTTTCAAGGCATTTCTCTATTTAATAATTTATAATGACCTTGTTGTACTTATTTTTTACATCTACACCTGTCAATACTTCTCCAAAGACAATATGCATTCTATTGAGAAAAGGGTGCAACTGAATTACTATTTAAAGCAGTCCAACTCCAGGAATAAATGTCAAGAGCGCCTTTTATGATTTCCTTAACAAAAATGATTGCATTATTACCAGAAACAGGTCAGATCGAGGACTTTTAATATTAGAAGAAAAAAAAGCCACGACAAAATTTGAGGAACTGTTTATTGAATCCACCTATTTGGTGATCACCAAGAAAAAAAATATTTAAAAAAATATCGAAATTAAAAATTAAATCAAATACTTGATCGTTTTGTTAAGACATGCGACAACTGCGGCCTTAACATCAATACGAGAATGACTGAGATTTTACGCCAGCCAGTTCAAGGGAAATCTTCCAAAATCCTAATATATCAGTGAAAGGACAATCTCCCTCTCTCTCTCTCTCTCTCTCTGTTTATACATATAATAAAATTCAAACATTGATACATCACTACATCCGATTTCCAAGAATTGCCAATATCGGTTCTTAAGAATACCACCAGTGCATTTTTCTGCATTACGATGTTTTTTTTACAGATTCGGAAATTTTTTTGCAATAAATCTGCATTGTAAAAGAGGATTGGACATAAACAATGAATATGTTTCTGGGCGATAGCATAGCTGGAGTGGGTTTTAGGGCTTATTAGGAAACGTGTATAGTGCATTACTTGTACGCATGTTTTCTTAAGTAAATTGAGTTAATGAGAAGTTAACACACTGTGGTCCCGGTTAGTTTGCTGGCTATCGCTGATATTTAAGATGGAATTCAATAACGTAAGTATCAAGACCGATAATTAAATACAATTACAATGGTTATGACGCAATTTTCTCGATCCATATTGTATTTGTTTGTTACAGGACGAAACATAGCTCTTAAACAGAATGCGTCCCAGAGCAGTAACTACCAGAGTTGTGGTGCTTCCTTTGCTGTCGACGGTTTAACTGGTCAAAATTTTGATATTCATCCGTGCGCACATACATCAGGCGATGAGCCTGTCCCGTTTTGGAAAGTGACCTTTAAACACAGCTACCAGGTCACACGATACCTTCTGTACAACAGAGCCGATGTGACTGGTAAGCCCACTGTACAATTGGGAGTCAAAATTATTTTCATTTTTTTTATATGTTTATGCTTGTTTAAATTATAAATTGAAATACTCTTTCTAAATCCATTGTATTTAGTTTGATTTTGTTCGTGTGTATACTTTGTTTTTTTTTATTTCTGGCTGGGCGTGTAACAAATCTTGGGTCTATTATTTAACCTATTCCCCGTGCACAAATTGAGCTGAAACTTGGGACATGTATTTGTGGCCTATGACAGCACAATATGAATTACCTTAACCTTCTTAATCTAGCCCCCCAAAATCAGATTTTTCCAGTTTTTCAAGGGAAACATGCAAGTAATATAATTTAATTTATTTCAAAAACAAAAAATTATTGATAACTGCACTATAAATACATTAGTAAGTATATTGCAATTGCAAATGATTTTGATGCGTAATATTTTAAACTTGATATAGCCGGCCAAACTTTGGTGACAGCAATGCGTGAAACTTCCCATCTAGTGAAGTTACTTGACAAAACATCAACTCAAGTCTCATGTAACGCACATTTAAAATAATCCAAATATTTGCTACACCTCCCCCCCCTCTTTTTTTTTCACTGCACACATTTTATTTCAAGTACATGAACAATATTAATATTCTCTTGTCCCAACCACTTTTAAACCGAATATTTTTTACACAATACTTAAATTGAGACGATTTTATTTCCGAAAGCAAAATATTACACACAAAACGTGATTGCATTTTAAAATAAATTTTATGTATATATCATATATAATGTAGTTATCGGTAATTATATTTTGCGCGCTAGTGAACTCATTATCGAGCAAGACGCTGGCGAATCAATAAATAGCCTATGTGGTGTTTGACCCGTCTTGTTTGACCTTTGCTTGCGAATTATATAAATAGATAGATGTGTAAAAATATTTAATAAAATAAATGGCCTTTATAAAATTTGATGTGTCATTAGATTATTAATAAAAAATATTAAAAAATTGTTCAATTTAAGGGATTATACAAAAACATAGTTTATTTATTTTTATGTTTTCGTTTTAGCAAAAAATGGTTTGGTGAAAATCGGGTCACTTTATTTCCGAGTTATGCACTTCAAATTTACAGGAGAACGACTCAATGGTTTTGAGCTTGAAAGCCAAAATGACAGAGACGATGTTGTGTTTAACTACAGAGACGAGACAGTCAACACGACCTGTTTGATTTACAGCGTTTTAACGGTCTCATGGTGGAGAGATACTGTTAAAACAACCAAGATAAAACAGAAAAATACTAGGTCAGGAGAAGCAAACAAATTTGTTACACTATGCGAAGTGGAGATTTTTGGAGGTGAGAGACACTTAACATATGTCTTACATTGTGCGATTTTGAGATTTTATACTTTAAGACACATTTAACATAACTTAAAAAGTGTAAATCTAAAAATTTATAATTTAAGGCACACAACAATTTCTTATATTGTGTGAAGAGAGAATTTTAGCATTTAAACACATTTAATATATCTTACGTTGTGCGTAGTGGAGATTTTAGTCATTAAATACAATTGATGAGAAATGTATGTATATTAAGACTTGATATAATACGAAACTTATGGAGGTTGGTCACACTCTATCTATAAAAAAGCATTGCATGTTTATAGTTTGCAAGTTTTTCCATCTTGAGAGGGACAATATTGTAATCTGCATGCAATTGTAAAACATGGTTTTGGAAAGATACATTTTGGATAGCAACTGTATACCAGTAAAAACAAAATCCAATGCTTAATTTCACAACGTGCACTTTTTGAGCGATGGGCATTATCAGTGTGCGCAATGTCATTCCGTTGAAAGGGAGACCATCTCCTTATGTATCTGCCAGTCAATTCTAGCATTACCTTTATTTTCGAATTAACGGTTGTTTTATATGTGTGAGACATCATATGAACATACAAACTATTGTCTAAGGCCACGAATGACATTAATTTCTAGAATGTGCGCCCGGCACGTGGGGTCTTGAGTGTCTGCCGTGTACTGAATGCTACAACCAGTCGTGCCAGAGAGACACTGGTCTATGTGTCAAGGTAATTGAAGGTACCAAACAGCCTCCGTCGTTTAACGAAGGTATGCACACATGAAGTTGATACTATACCAAAAATATTACTAATATAGAGTATCATTTTAGGATACGTGTTATCATTAAGGTAAATCACAAAATGTGTGTGGCACTCTCTATCTTAATCAAATTAAGGTGTGTGATTATACTATATCTAAAGCATTTTATGGTACAGAACATTATCTATCTAAATAATATTAAGACATATGATATTATCTTTCATAATCATATTAAGAAGTTTGCTAACGTTTATCTAAATCAGATACATATATGTGCTATTGTTTATCTTAATCATATCAATATGTGTCATTTTATCTATCGGAATCATAATATGTAATAGCTTCTAACTAAATCGTATTAATATGTGTGATATCGTATATCTAAATCATAGTTATATATGTGATATCTTATATCTAGATCACATTAAGATGTGTGACATTATCCACCTAAATCATATTAAGATATGACATAAGATTTTGCTCATTGCAAGTTCCTTAATGTGGTCATTCTGTTTGTCTGATATTTTACTATCTTGACTCATTTTAAACTGCTTGGAAGTATGCAGTTGAGTTTGTTATCTTGTCTTCTCATCAACCACTGTTTCATTTACATTTCAGAATTAACAGTTATCGCATATGTACTGTTACGTATTATCAATGGTTTCATCAGTTGATCCATTACAAAGCCTTTTTTTTGTTCACCAAAATGTATCTATCTTAATAATTGCTGTCTTACGTAATATTAAGTGTCCATCCATCCATATACGTTTTTTAATTCTTTATTTTGATTCTGCGTATTGATCTGCTTTATTTAAGGATCTAACAACAACAATTATTGAACACCCAGTGTCTCAGGGACGTAATGTTTATTTTCTATTGACCTAAGCTGAGTAGAAACGTAGATGTATCTAACTGTTAAATTGTGTGGCTATAATATAATGACACTACTATGATATTCCTATCTCAGAAGATTGTTTTTGCGGACTATTCTTAAGTGATCATCTTCTGTCATTGCCTTCTTTAATGATTGTCTTCTGTAATTGCCTTCTTTAATGATTGTCTTCTGTAATTGCCTTCTTTAATGATTGTCTTCTGTAATTGCCTTCTTGAATGATTGTCTTCTGTAATTGCCTTCTTTAATTATTGTCTTCTGTAATTGCCTTCTTTAATGATTGTCTTCTGTAATTGCCTTCTTGAATGATTGTCTTCTGTAATTGCCTTCTTTAATGATTGTCTTCTGTCATTGCCTTCTTGAATGATTGTCTTCTGTCATTGCCTTCTTTAATGATTGTCTTCTGTAATTGCCTTCTTTAATGATTGTCTTCTGTAATTGCCTTCTTTAATGATTGTCTTCTGTAATTGCCTTCTTTAATGATTGTCTTCTGTAATTGCCTTCTTTAATGATTGTCTTCTGTAATTGCCTTCTTTAATGATTGTCTTCTGTAATTGCCTTCTTTAATGATTGTCTTCTGTAATTGCCTTCTTTAATGATTGTCTTCTGTAATTGCCTTCTTTAATGATTGTCTTCTGTAATTGCCTTCTTTAATGATTGTCTTCTGTAATTGCCTTCTTTAATGATTGTCTTCTGTAATTGCCTTCTTTAATGATTGTCTTCTGTAATTGCCTTCTTTAATGATTGTCTTCTGTAATTGCCTTCTTTAATGATTGTCTTCTGTAATTGCCTTCTTTAATGATTGTCTTCTGTAATTGCCTTCTTTAATGATTGTCTTCTGTAATTGCCTTCTTTAATGATTGTCTTCTGTAATTGCCTTCTTTAATGATTGTCTTCTGTAATTGCCTTCTTTAATGATTGTCTTCTGTAATTGCCTTCTTTAATGATTGTCTTCTGTAATTGCCTTCTTTAATGATTGTCTTCTGTAATTGCCTTCTTTAATGATTGTCTTCTGTAATTGCCTTCTTTAATGATTGTCTTCTGTAATTGCCTTCTTTAATGATTGTCTTCTGTAATTGCCTTCTTGAATGATTGTCTTCTGTAATTGCCTTCTTGAATGATTGTCTTCTGTAATTGCCTTCTTTAATGATTGTCTTCTGTCATTGCCTTCTTGAATGATTGTCGTCTGTAATTTCCTTCTTTAATGATTGTCTTCTGTAATTGCATTCTTTAATGATTGTCTTCTGTAATTGCATTCTTTAATGATTGTCTTCTGTAATTGCTTTCTTTAATGATTGTCTTTGTAATTGCCTTCTTTAATGATTGTCTTCTGTCATTGCCTTCTTTAATGATTGTCTTCTGTAATTGCCTTCTTTAATGATTGTCTTCTGTCATTGCCTTCTTGAATGATTGTCTTCTGTAATTGCCTTCTTTAATGATTGTCTTCTGTCATTGCCTTCTTGAATGATTGTCTTCTGTCATTGCCTTCTTTAATGATTGTCTTCTGTAATTGCCTTCTTTAATGATTGTCTTCTGTAATTGCCTTCTTTAATGATTGTCTTCTGTAATTGCCTTCTTTAATGATTGTCTTCTGTAATTGCCTTCTTTAATGATTGTCTTCTGTAATTGCCTTCTTTAATGATTGTCTTCTGTAATTGCCTTCTTTAATGATTGTCTTCTGTAATTGCCTTCTTTAATGATTGTCTTCTGTAATTGCCTTCTTTAATGATTGTCTTCTGTAATTGCCTTCGTGAATCATTGTCTTCTGTTAATGCCTTGTCTTTTTTGAAGAGAATAACGAAATTCAATGCTTTGATTTTAACCCTGCTCTCTACTTGGTTGAATAAATGTGTAATAATCTGTGAAGTTTCTTCAGAAATGCCCTTCTTTGCCACAACTCCAGCAATTATATACTCTTTTTGAGTTGTTTTTGACTAGTATATCTTTTATTGTTTCTGTTGTAATGGTTTCGTCTGGTAGACTAGTATATCTTTGATTGTTTTTGTTGTAATGGTTTCGTCTGGTAGACTAGTATATCTTTTATTGTTTCTTTTGTCATGGTTTCGTCTGGTAGACTAGTATATCTTTGATTGTTTCTGTTTTCATTAGTTTTGTCTGGTAGACTAATCCATCTTTTATTGTTTCGATTAATAAGACACGAACAAATTGTGTCAATGGAACAATATAAGTTACGCTTTAATAATAATTATCTATTATACACAATTAAACGTTTCGGCATATGTCTTCATTAGTACAAACAAATAAAACACATTTAAGTAAGTTTAAATTAAATTTACATAATATCAATATACATATCCTACCTAAAACAAAAAAAAATATAGGAGAGGGCGCTAAAACCAGACAAAAACAAAATAAAGAGTAATAGAAAGGGAATGATTTTAACATAATTGTAAAAACCAGACAGGAAAAAGACATGGCAGCTAAGAAAAATTGTGGATTTGGTTAAATTCATTTGGAGACAACGTACCAAAACTAGTTATTAATTTGTTCTCCATATAGATTCTATCTGCAGTGTTACTAGTATAGAGTATACCAGTAACTGCAATGTCTGAGTTACCATTATGTTTAGGGCTATTGAAATGTTTGAAGACCGGACAGAGAGCGTGTTTATTTATGTTTTAGAGGTGCTCTCTGAAACGGTCCCCAAGGCGACGACCTGTCTCTCCTATGTATAGTTTATCGCACTTTTTGCAAATGATGGTGTAAATCACGTTGTGAATTGTGCAGGTAAAGCCCTCTTTTATTCTGAATACTTCCAGAGGAAAAGTGATCTTATCAGTTTCGATCAGGTAGGGACATGAGTTACAAAGGCTACAGTTGCAACTTTTTGTGCCTTTATGTGCTTTAATAGCAGGGAGGTGGCTTCTAACTAGCATGTCCCTAAGGCTCTTGTCCAGCGGAAAGCAAAAAGAGGAGGTTTTCTAAAAATCTCTTTTGTGACAGGGTCCGCCATCAGAATTGAGCGGTTTTTCAGCACCATAGAGAGAGCTTTTAGGTTGTGGGGATGAAAAGTTAAGATAAATTTAGACCTATCACTGGTGTCAGAATGAGTAGCCTTAAAAGAAGCATGTCTAGTCATACCTTTATTTTATTTTATTTTATTGTTTCCATTTGTATTGATTTGGTCTGGTAGACTACTATATATTTTATTGTTTCAGTTTGTATTCGTTCATTATTGTAGCCTAGTATACCTTTTATTGTTTCTATTTATAATGGTTCGGTCAGGTAGATTAGTGTATCTTATATTGTTTCTGTTAGTATTGTTTCGGTCAGGTCGACTAATTTATTTTTTATGAGTTTTAATTTGGAATATAAATCATTCTCACTACCATTCTTGATAAATAATTTTGCAAGGGGATGGCCATCATTTTAGTAGGACATGGCAGTAACAAATCCTTTGATGCCTATAAATTTTCTTTCTTTGTTGAAGTAATGCAAACCTTCATTTCCCGGTTAAAGGACTTACTCAACTAGAATCCATTCCATGACAGGTTTTGGATTTGTCCAAGTTAATTTAAATTAGCATCCTCCATGGAGTAAAATCCACAAATACATTAGCTGTCCGTTCTTTTTTATTTCATTTTGTCCGTAATCTATTTTATGGAATCTTTTTGGTTAAATTGTTCATTTTTATTGACTTGTATTAATTTTTTATTTAAAATTTCTTAATCAATGAACTCTATGTTTGGTAGACACTCCAAGTAATCGCGAGCTGAACCTGTTACAGCGTAAAATAGTTACCAATTCCAGTCATGTCCATTAATGGTTTGCAAGCTGCACCGTTTCTCAAATATTCAAACACAATATTCAACATTTTCTTTTTTTTATTATCGAAAAGTTTTAGCTTAATACGAGGATGGTTTGTATTCCTTCTTGAGTCATAAACGTTCTTATATGGTACTTGATTGTAAACCTGGTACATGGGGGATTAACTTTTCTGGAGATTGTTCTCATTGTGATGACAATGTTTGTGAAATTAAAACGGGAAGATGCGAGAAAGCATTTGTTGGATCAGCGAATTTTCGTGAATCTAACAATAGTAAGTGTGTTCGCAAACTTACCGTCTGTAAAATAGCATTTCGCTTCTTAAACTTAACTGTCTGTAGCAATCTTAAGTGTCTTACAAAATAATTCTTTTGTGTAACCGTAACATCATATGTTGTCGATCGCCTCTTAAAGGATATCTTTTAAAAACTAACAAAACAATGTACAATCCTTTATACCAAAGTTAGTCTTTTTGTGAGTGCATCGCTGGCTGAAAGTTTGGGTTGTTATCAAGCTGCAGTTGACAGGATAGACCCAATGCCGAAGACTACACACCCTGTCTAATTTTCAATCACAAAACTCAATACCCAAAAATCGAACTTTCTCTTATTTCCATGGGGAATATAAAATAAAATTCCCGATAATTGCGTTATATCGAATTCAACAAAAAAATAATTGAAGAAGCTTGTTGGGCAGAATAGTTTCTTTTGTTTTTCTAAAATAGTTTGTGAAAAATGTTATGATGTCAAAGCGACTGGGTCATTACAATATAGTTCAGGGGCGTGAAGAAAAGTGTTTGTTGTGAACAGAGTGGGAGTGTAACACTAATTGCTATTCTTGTAAAGTTCGTTATTTGTATATCTGATTTAATACTATTTGTTTGCGGTTTGTGTACTATGTGATTGTTGACTGGGTGCATTTTTACTTGATAATGTTTAATGGTGGTATGTTTCCTAACTGGGTGTTTACATGGTGCATTTTTACTTGATAATGTTTAATGGTGGTATGTTTTCTAACTGGGTGTTTAGATGTTGCATTTTTACTTGATAATGTTTAATGGTGGTATGTTTCCTAACTGGGTGTTTAGATGGTGCATTTTTACTTGATAATGTTTAATGGTGGTATGTTTCCTAACTGGGTGTTTAGATGGTGCATTTTTACTTGATAATGTTTAATGGTGGTATGTTTCCTAACTGGGTGTTTAGATGGTGCATTTTTACTTGATAATGTTTAATGGTGGTATGTTTCCTAACTGGGTGTTTAGATGGTGCATTTTTACTCTGGGAATCTTTTCTGGATGACTTTTTTGTTATTTTTTAGTAGAGATTTATTGAGGAATGTGGTGATCTTAAAATAAAGCTTCAAATATTTACACGAGACATATAGTATTTTTACTATTGTTGGCCATTGGCTAAATCACTGTAGTGAGCTGTCTGAGACTAATGAAATGAGTAACCAGATGTGTGATATTAATTTCAGCAACAGCTCGCCCGTGGCAAAAAGTTATGGGGGGGGGGGGGGGATTGTTGTTGTTGTTTCCACTTGGTAGTTCAATTTAATGGTCACAATTATTTGGAGTTTTGTGAACGATCAAGTTAAAATAATAACAAAAATCAACGTGGAATAATTCGTCTTGAACTCAAAAATCTGTTGGGTCTGTGGGGAAAGGGGGGGGGGGCGCCTAAGAAAATGGTTTGATGGCATTGAAATTTTAAGGACACCTTGATTTCTTCACAAGGGTCGTATTTAATTACTGTACGTTTCCTGATTTTTTGTGTGTTGATCTCTACCAAAAGAATTTAGTGTCTGCGTGTTTGCTGGGTAGACATTTACTGGATGGATATTTGTAAACTGGATGGTTATGTAAAGGGTGTTTGTTTACTAGCTGGTTGACTACTGGATGGTTAGTTACTGGTTGGTTGTTTACTGGATGGTTATTTACTGGATGGTTTTTTGCTGGATGGTTATTTACTGGATGTTTATTTACTAGGTGATTGTTTACTATAGGGATGTCCACAAGATGTTTATTTATTTAATGTCTATTTCCTCCGTGGTTATAACCTAAATGTTTTTACTGAATGGTAATTTTCTGTTGAGCACTTTCATGGATGGTTATTTACTATTTGGTTTTGTATTGGATGGATGTTTACTGTCTGTTTGTTTACTGGTTGGTTGTTTACTGGATGGTTATTTACTTAAAAGTTTTAATGTGTGAGTTTTTACTTGGTGGCTGCTTCATGTGCAGTTGTTTACGTTTCCGTTATTTACTAAATGTTTGTTTACTGTTTTTTTTTTTACTAGTTATTATTTGTTATTAACTTGATGGTTATTTACTGGATTGTTATTTACTGGATGATTGTTTACTTGATGGCTATTTACTGAATTGTGGTTTATTGGGTCTTTATTTACTGGGGCTTTGTTAACTGGATTGTGATTTATTGGGTCTTTATTTAATGGGGCTTTGTTAACTGGATTGTGATATATTGGGTCTTTATTTACTGGGGCTTTGTTAACTGGATTGGGATTTATTGGGTCTTTATTTACTGGGACTTTGTTAACTGGATTGTGCTTTATTGGGTCTTTATTTACTGGCACTTTGTTAACTGGATTGTGATTTATTGGGTCTTTAATTACTGGGACTTTGTTAACTGGATTGAGATTTATTGGGTCTTTATTTACTGGGGCTTTGTTAACTGGATTGTGATTTATTGGGTCTTTATTTACTGGGACTTTTTTAATTGGATTGTGATTTATTGGGTCTTTATTTACTGGGGCTTTGTTAACTGGATTGTGATTTATTGGGTCTTTATTTACTGGGACTGTGTTAACTGGATTGTGATTTATTGGGTCTTTATTTACTGGGGCTTTGTTAACTGGATTGTGATTTATTGGGTCTTTATTTACTGGGACTGTGTTAACTGGATTGTGATTTATTGGGTCTTTTTTTACTGGGGCTTTGTTAACTGGATTGTGATTTATTGGGTCTTTATTTACTGGGACTTTGTTAAAACGATTGTGATTTATTGGGTCTTTATTTACTGGGACTGTGTTAACTGGATTGTGATTTATTGGGTCTTTATTTACTGGGACTGTGTTAACTGGATTGTTATTTATTGGGTCTTTATTTACTGGGGCTTTGTTAACTGGATTGTGATTTATTGGGTCTTTATTTACTGGGGCTTTGTTAACTGGATTGTGATTTATTGGGTCTTTTTTTACTGGGGCTTTGTTAACTGGATTGTGATTTATTGGGTCTTTATTTACGGGGACTGTGTTAACTGGTTTGTGATTTACTGGGTCTTTATTTACTGGGACTGTGTTAACTGGATTGTGATTTATTGGGTCTTTATTTACTGGGGCTTTGTTAACTGGATTTTGATTTATTGGGTCTTATTTACTGGGACTGTGTTAACTGGATTGTTATTTATTGGGTCTTTATTTACCGGGACTGTGTTAACTGGATTGTGATTAATTCGGTCTTTTTTTCTGGTACTGTGTTAACTGGATTGTGATTTATTGGGTCTTTATTTACTGTGACTGTGTTAACTGGATTTCGATTTATTGGGCTTTTATTTACTGGGACTTTTTTAACTGGATTGTGATTTATTGGGTCTTTATTTACTGGGACTGTGTTATCTAGATTGTGATTTATTGGGTCTTTATTTACTGGGACTGTGTTAACTGGATTGTGATTTATTGGGTCTTTATTTATTGGGTTGTTGTTAACTGGATTGTGATTTATTGGGTCTTTTTTTACTGGGACTTTGTTAACTGGATTGTGATTTATTGGGTCTTTATTTACTGGGACTGTGTTAACTGGATTGTGATTTATTGGGTCTTTTTTTACTGGGGCTTTGTTAACTGGATTGTGATTTATTGGGTCTTTATTTACTGGGACTTTGTTAAAACGATTGTGATTTATTGGGTCTTTATTTACTGGGACTGTGTTAACTGGATTGTGATTTATTGGGTCTTTATTTACTGGGACTGTGTTAACTGGATTGTGATTTATTGGGTCTTTATTTACTGTGACTGTGTTAACTGGATTTTGATTTATTGGGTCTTTATTTACTGGGACTTTTTAACTGGATGTGATTTTTTGGGTCTTTATTTACTGGGACTGTGTTATCTAGATTGTGATTTATTGGGTCTTTATTTACTGGGACTGAGTTAACTGGATTGTGATTTATTGGGTCTTTATTTACTGGGTTGTTGTTAAATGGATTGTGATTTATTGGGTCTTTATTTACTGGGACTTTTTTAACTGGATGGTGTTTTGTTGGGTCTTTATTTACTGGGTTGTTGTTAACTGGATTGTGATTTATTGGGTCTTTATTTAATGGGGCTTTGTTAACTTGATTGTGATTTATTGGGTCTTTATTTAATGGGGCTTTGTTAACTGGATTGTGATTTATTGGGTCTTTATTTACTGGGACTGTGTTAACTGGATTGTTATTTATTGGGTCTTTATTTACTGGGACTTTGTTAACTGGCTTGTGATTTATTCAGTCTTTATTTACTGGGGCTTTGTTAACTGGATTGTGATTTATTGGGTCTTTATTTACTGGGACTGTGTTATCAAGATTGTGATTTATTGGGTCTTTATTTACTGGGACTGAGTTAACTGGATTGTGATTTATTGGGTCTTTATTTACTGGGTTTTTTATTTAAATGGATTGTGATTTATTGGGTCTTTATTTACTTGGACTTTTTTAACTGAATGGTGTTTTGTTGGGTCTTTATTTACTGGGTTGTTGTTAACTGGATTGTGATTTATTGGGTCTTTTTTTACTGGGACTTTGTTAACTGGATTGTGATTTATTGGGTCTTTAATTACAGGGAATGTGTTAACTGCATTTTAATTTATTGGGTCTTTATTTACTGGGGCTTTGTTAACTGGATTGTGATTTATTGGGTCTTTATATACTGGGACTTTGTTAACTGGATTGTGATTTATTGGGTCTTTATTTACTGGGGCTTTGTTAACTGGATTGTGATTTATTGGGTCTTTATTTACTGGGACTTTGTTAACTGAATTGTGATTTATTGGTTCTTTATTTACTGGGACTTTGTTAACTGAATTGTGATTTATTGGGTCTTTATTTACTGGGGCTTTGTTAACTGGATTGTGATTTATTGGGTCTTTTTTTACTGGGACTTTGTTAACTGGATTGTGATTTATTGGGTCTTTATTTACTGGGGCTTTGTTAACTGGATTGTGATTTATTGGGTCTTTTTTTACTGGGGCTTTGTTAACTGGATTGTGATTTATTGGGTCTTTATTTACTGGGACTTTGTTAACTGGATTGTGATTTATTGGGTCTTTATTTACTGGGGCTTTGTTAACTGGATTGTTATTTATTGGGTCTTTATTTACTGGGACTTTGTTAACTGGATTGTGCTTTATTGGGTCTTTTTTTACTGGGACTTTGTTAACTGGATTGTGATTTATTGGGTCTTTATTTACTGGGATTTTGTTAAAACGATTGTGATTTATTGGGTCTTTATTTACTGGGACTGTGTTAACTGGATTGTTATTTATTGAATCTTTATTTACTGGGACTGTGTTAACTGGTTTGTTATTTATTGGGTCTTTTTTTACTGGGGCTTTGTTAACTGGATTGTGATTTATTGGGTCTTTATTTACTGGGGCTTTGTTAACTGGATTGAGATTTATTGAGTCTTTATTTAATGGGGCTATTGTTAACTGGATTTTGATTTATTGGGTCTTTATTTAATGGGGCTTTGTTAACTGGATTGTGATTTATTGGGTCTTTATTTACTGGGACTGTGTTAACTGGATTGTGATTTATTGGGTCTGTATTTACTGGGACTGTGTTAACTGGCTTGTGATTTATTGAGTCTTTATTTACTTGGGCTTTGTTAACTGGATTGTGATTTATTGGGTCTTTATTTACTGGGTTTTTGTTAACTGGATTGTGATTTATTGGGTCTTTATTTACTGGGGCTTTGTTAACTGGGTGGGTTTTTATATTGGGTCCTTATTTACTGGGTTGTTGTTAACTGGATTATGATTTATTGGGTCTTTATTTACTGGGTTGTTGTTAACTGGATTGTGATTTATTGGGTCTTTATTTACTGAGTTGTTGTTAACTGGGTGATTGTTTACTGGAAGGTTAATTATTTTGTGGTTGTTTACTTAATAAATAATTCTTTACTGGGTGGAAATTTACTGGGAGGTTGTTCGCTGGATGGTTATTTGTTTCCTGCATTGTTGTTTGCTCGATAGCTGTTTACTGTGTGTATGTTTATTGGATGGTTATTTCTAGGTGTTTTTAACTGAGTGCTTGTTTACTGTAATGTTATTTACTAGATGGTCATTTATTGGGTGTTTGTTTACTGTAATGTTATTTACTGGATGGTTATTTATTGGGTGTTTGTTTACAGTAATGTTATTTACTGGATGGTCATTTATTGGGTGCTTTTTTACTGTAATGTAATTTACTGGATTGTTATTTATTGGGTACTTGTTTACCATAATGTTATTTACTTGATGGTCATTTATAGAGTGTTTGTTTACTTGGTGGTTGCTAACTATGTGTTTTTTTCCTGGATGTTTGTTTCTATTCATCCCTGTTGCGCTACAGGCAGTGTAGGGCTTTTGCATGTCTCAACACTTCCTTCCACTCAGACCAAACTAATGCCTTTCTTTTCCTGGCTTGGACTTTTAGCTGCTGCAGATCTTTTTCCACATCATCTATCCACCTAGGCCTAGGTCTGCCTTTGAGCCTTTTTCAATTGGGGTGTTGGTGATGCACCCTCTTCGTTTCTCAGTCATTTGGCATTCTCTCTAGGTGTCCTGCCCAGCGTAGCCTGCCTCTTTTGACTTCTGCTACTATCGTCGGATCCTGATATAGACTGAATACTTCATGGTTGGTTCGTGTTCTCCATCCCTATTCATCCATTGTTGGCCCATATTTTTCCTGAGAACTTTCCTCTCCCATGTGTTTAATTAGTTTTCTGCTGTTTTTGTTAGGGTCCAAGTTTCACTTGTGTCGAGGGTATGAGAATCACTGTTGTTATATGTAGAGCGTCGTTGTCATGTTTGATAGTGAAAAGATGTTAGTTAGAGATTTTATGTGCAGCCGTATCGTTTGTGTGAGAGTGTTGTGACGTAATTGTGTAATGGGAAGTGACGCGTTAGTTTTCGTTGTGGTAAAAGAAGAGTGATGGCGGATGTGCTACATTGACTGTTGTGAATCGAATACTGCTAAGTGTTGTGCTGAGAGAATTGATGAGGGATATACTGGCAGAAGTGTTTGGATTGGTATGTTGATTAATATTTGGTTGGAGTGATTTATTATCAAATTCTGAAATTATACATCAAGTCTTGTTCATCGAGTGGTGATAAAATAAACTTTCGTTTACATCAAACCGGTTGCTGTTTGTTGCATTGGTGACTGTTTGTGTATGATGTACTGCTGAACGGAATGAAGTGAAAGACTTGGCCATACCGAAGAATCACTTCGCGACAACGTGCATATGTTACTACTTGTCTGATCACAGTTTTATAAATAATTTTCTTTCTTTCTCTTGTAAATTTTTCTTTTAAGTATTTTCTGACTACTGGAGTATGCCCTGTTTCCTTCTTATATTCTTTCCTTTATTTCTGTTAGTAATTCGTTTCTTTTATTTAAAAAGAATCCTGTGTTTTTTGAATCGATTTACTTTTTCAAAAGTCTGGTTTCTAATTTTAATTTTTTCATCTGTTTGTTCTTCTTTTACCAGGGTCATGTATTTTTGTTTTTTGGATGATTGTTTACTGTACGTTTATTTACTGGGTTGTTTTTTTATGGAGTGGTTTTTTACTAGATGATTGTTTACTGTATGGTTATTTACAAGAAGGTTATTACTGAGTGGTTGTTTACTGGCTTGTTGTTTACTGAATGTTTGTTTTCTAGGTGGTTATTTAATGGTGCTTGTTAACAGAATGGATCTTAACAGGATGTCAATTTTTTTTAATGTTTATTTACGGCGTGTTTATTAAACAGGTGTTTTTTTGTTGTTTTTTTTTCTACTGGATGGTTATTTTGGTTTAGTTGTTTATTTGATGGTTATTTTGGTTTAGATGTTTATTTGATGGTTATTTTGGTTTAGATGCTTATTTGATGGTTATTTTGGTTTAGATATTAATTTGATAGTTATTTTGGTTAAGATGTTTATTTGATGGTTATTTTGGTTTAGATGTTTATTTGATGGTTATTTTGGTTTAGATGTTTATTTGATGGTTATTTTGGTTTAGATGTTTATTTGATGGTTATTTTGGTAATCTACAAATAAACTACCAATAAAACCAAATCTACAAATAATGATGGTTATTTTGGTTTAGATGTTTATTTGATGGTTATTTTGGTTTAGATGTTTATTTGATGGTTATTTTGGTTTAGATGTTTAGTTGATGGTTATTTTGGTTTAGATGTTTAGTTGATGGTTATTTTGGTTTAGATGTTTATTTGATGGTTATTTTGGTTTAGATGTTTATTTGATGGTTATTTTGGTTTAGATGTTTATTTGATGGTTATTTTGGTTTAGATGTTTAGTTGATGGTTATTTTGGTTTAGATGTTTAGTTGATGGTTATTTTGGTTTAGATGTTTATTTGATGGTTATTTTGGTTTAGATGTTTATTTGATGGTTATTTTGGTTTAGATGTTTATTTGATGGTTATTTTGGTTTAGATGTTTAGTTGATGGTTATTTTGGTTTAGATGTTTAGTTGATGGTTATTTTGGTTTAGATGTTTATTTGATGGTTATTTTGGTTTAGATGTTTATTTGATGGTTATTTTGGTTTAGATGTTTATTTGATGGTTATTTTGGTTTAGATGTTTATTTGATGGTTATTTTGGTTTAGATGTTTAATTGATGGTTACTTACTGATGTTTGTTTACTGGATGGCTGTTTACTAAGAGGTAGTTTACTGGATTGTTTTTCACTTGGAGGCTGTTTATTAGATGGTTCTTTACTGTGTGTTCGTTAAATAGGTGTGTGTTTACTGGATGTTTATTTACTGTATCTTTGTTTAGTGGGTGGTTATTAACTGGTTAGTGGTTCACTTGATGGCTATTTACTGGGTGATTGATTACTGGATGACTGTTTACCGTTTGGTTGCTTGCTGGATGGCAATTGACTTTATGGTTGTTTGCTGTTTTGTTGTTTATTACGTTGTTATTTACTGGATGTTTGCTTACAGGGCATTGTTTACTATTTGTTTTAACGAGATTATTGATAAATTGGTGTTTGTTTACTAAATTGTTTTTGTATGGGTATTTTTAACTGGGTGGTTGTTTGCAGGACACATTTTTGCTGGGTGGTTATTTACGGATGTTTGTTTACCGTATGATAATTTAATGGCTGGTTGTTCACTGGATGCATTTTCCTGGGTGTTTGATTACTGAATGGTTATTTAATGGCTGGTTGTTCACTGGATGCATTTTCCTGGATGTTTGATTACTGGATGGTTACTTAATGGCTGGTTGTTTACTGGATGCATTTTCCTGGGTGTTTGATTACTGGATGGTTATTTAATGGCTGGTTGTTCACTGGATGCATTTTCCTGGTTGTTTGATTACTGGATTGTTATTTAATGGCTGGTTGTTCACTGGATGCATTTTCCTGGGTGTTTGATTACTGGATTGTTATTTAATGGCTGGTTGTTCACTTGATGCATTTTCCTGGGTGTTTGATTACTGGGTTGTTATTTAATGGCTGGTTGTTCACTGGATGCATTTTCCTGGGTGTTTGATTACTGGATGGTTATTTAATGGCTGGTTGTTCACTGGATGCATTTTCCTGGGTGTTTGATTACTGGATGGTTATTTAATGGCTGGTTGTTCAATGGGTGCATTTTCCTGGGTGTTTGATTACTGGATGGTTATTTAATGGCTGGTTGTTCACTGGATGCATTTTCCTGGGTGTTTGTTTACTTGATGGTTTTTTACTTTATGTTTTGTTACTGGATGTTTATTTACTTGAATATTGTTTACTGGATTGTGTTTAAAGGGTGGTTGCTTACTGGATCTTTATTTTCTAGATTGTTCTGCACTGGGTTATTGGTCATTCGATGATTGTTTACTGTATAGTTATTTACAGTATAGTTGTTTAATGGATGGTTATTAGCGTGTTGTTTGTTAACTTTTTTTCCGTTTACAGGATTGTTAATAATTAAATTGTTACTTATTTGGTATTTCTTTCCTTAATTCTTATTTACTGTGTTTTTGCTTACTTGATGGTTATTTACTGGATGTTTAATTACTAAATAGTGGTTTACTGGATGTTTGTTTGCTTGATGGTTGCAAAGTGGGAGATTTGTTTACTGGATGGTTATTTACTGGGTAGTGGTTTATTGGATGGTTATTTACTGTATGACTGTTAACTGAAATGTTTTTTGCTCTTTGGGTGGCCTTCAGTTTTGCTCCAAGCAAGTTTGTTTATCTCCAAGACTTTACTTTATTTACCAGATTCAAATTGTCTCCAATTCTAAATTTTTTTTTTTTTAATCCAAGACTTTTCATTAAACCAAGCCTTAATTTTAAGCGAATACTTAGTGACAATGTTTAAGTTTTAGTTTGATTTTCCAAAAAATGGGTCGATTTCTTGAGATGAACGACATGAGGCTAAATATTCAATGGTTAGAAAAAGTATTTCCCCCTTTCACTCTGTCTCTCTAACACCATCTCGATCAAATCCTGTTTTTCCCATGTCTCTGAATTTTTTTTTTTTTTTTTTTTTTTTTTTTTTTTTTTTTTTTAAATTTTTTTTTTTTTTTGTTTTAAAGTAAATTAATGGGGTTTTT
>CAXITT010000213.1:559898-572978 GCA_964033795.1 Lymnaea stagnalis | reverse complement strand
TTTTTTTTTTTTTTTTTTTTTTTGTTTTTGTTTTTTTGCTAAACTGTTGTCTTTTTATGGTTCAAAGTAAACTAATGGAGTTTTTGAGCAATGCCCGAATTTGCGTTGATGGCACAACATATTTAAGTTTAGGGTACAATGGATTTGAGCTGATTGTACAGCTGATTTGAGTTGATGGTACATCATATTTTGTTGATAATACAACAGATTTGAGCTGATTTTAAGACGCATTTCAATGTATCATATGACAGATTTGAGTTAATGGCAAACATTTTTGGTTTAATAGAGCAACAAATAGAGTTGATTAAAAATGAAAATGTGTCTACACTACTCATTTTTCTAGTTCTGTTGAGGGGAAAAAATGGGAAGACTTTGACGAAGTTAGCTGAACTTTCGAAAGAGAATAAATTATTTAACTGAATGTCAAATTTAACATAGTATTTGTTTTCGTAAAATTGGCTGCTCAAATATTATAAAACAGCTCTAAATATTTTTTCAAGATGCTACTAATGTTACAACAACTCAAAAACCGGAAAAAAGCGGTAAGCATTCTATTATACTGAAACATTATATATAAAATGTTAACAGTATAAATCAGATTTTGCATCAGTGTTGATTAACAAAACAATTTTTTATACATTTAATACATGTTAATTTAGATGGATAATATCTTAAAAACCTTCATGTCCAAAAATTAACTTCATCTAAAATCATTCACTTCCCCTTTAAGCTTTCATTTCATCTTCAAAACTTATCTTCCACTCCAAACATTTACTTCATCTCATGGCCATCATTAGATCTTCAAGTATACACTTGATCTTATAGCATTTATTTGGTCTCTATGCCTTAACTTAATCTCAAAGTCTTTACATAGTTTCGAAGCTAAAATCCATTTTTTAGCCATAACTTATATACAAAGTTAGAATTCATCTGCAAGTGTTTTATTTATTTCAAATCTCACTCTATTTTTAAGACTCTTTCAATAATCAATACGATACTTCATTTTTAAGACGCTGCTTCACCTCCAAGTCTTCACTGAATCGCAAGGCTTTTACTTCATCTTTAAGTTTTTACTTCATCTAAAAGCCTGCACTTATCATCACCATCTCACAAAGAGCACTTTTCAAACCAAATAAAACCCAAATACATTCTAAGGCCAATTTTAACAATAAATGTCTTTCATAAAAATGTATGCTCTTAAGAATTAAATCATTTGTATATATTCTCATAGATGCTACTAAAGTTACAACAACTCAGATTTTTTTTTTTTCTTTTTTTTTTAATTTTTTTTTTTTTTTTTTTTTTTGTTTTTGTTTTTTTGCTAAACTGTTGTCTTTTTATGGTTCAAAGTAAACTAATGGAGTTTTTGAGCAATGCCCGAATTTGCGTTGATGGCACAACATATTTAAGTTTAGGGTACAATGGATTTGAGCTGATTGTACAGCTGATTTGAGTTGATGGTACATCATATTTTGTTGATAATACAACAGATTTGAGCTGATTTTAAGACGCATTTCAATGTATCATATGACAGATTTGAGTTAATGGCAAACATTTTTGGTTTAATAGAGCAACAAATAGAGTTGATTAAAAATGAAAATGTGTCTACACTACTCATTTTTCTAGTTCTGTTGAGGGGAAAAAATGGGAAGACTTTGACGAAGTTAGCTGAACTTTCGAAAGAGAATAAATTATTTAACTGAATGTCAAATTTAACATAGTATTTGTTTTCGTAAAATTGGCTGCTCAAATATTATAAAACAGCTCTAAATATTTTTTCAAGATGCTACTAATGTTACAACAACTCAAAAACCGGAAAAAAGCGGTAAGCATTCTATTATACTGAAACATTATATATAAAATGTTAACAGTATAAATCAGATTTTGCATCAGTGTTGATTAACAAAACAATTTTTTATACATTTAATACATGTTAATTTAGATGGATAATATCTTAAAAACCTTCATGTCCAAAAATTAACTTCATCTAAAATCATTCACTTCCCCTTTAAGCTTTCATTTCATCTTCAAAACTTATCTTCCACTCCAAACATTTACTTCATCTCATGGCCATCATTAGATCTTCAAGTATACACTTGATCTTATAGCATTTATTTGGTCTCTATGCCTTAATTTTGATTACTGGATGGTTATTTAATGGCTGGTTGTTCACTGGATGCATTTTCCTGGGTGTTTGATTACTGGATGGTTATTTAATGGCTGGTTGTTCACTGGATGCATTTTCCTGGGTGTTTGATTACCGGATGGTTATTTAATGGCTGGTTGTTCACTGGATGCATTTTCCTGGGTGTTTGATTACTGGATGGTTATTTAATGGCTGGTTGTTCACTGGATGCATTTTCCTGGGTGTTTGATTACTGGATGGTTATTTAATGGCTGGTTGTTCACTGGATGCATATTCCTGGGTGTTTGATTACTGGATGGTTATTTAATGGCTGGTTGTTCACTGGATGCATTTTCCTGGGTGTTTGATTACTGGATGGTTATTTAATGGCTGGTTGTTTACTGGATGCATATTCCTGGGTGTTTGATTACTGGATGGTTATTTAATGGCTGGTTGTTCACTGGATGCATTTTCCTGGGTGTTTGATTACTGGATGGTTATTTAATGGCTGGTTGTTCACTGGATGCATTTTCCTGGGTGTTTGATTACTGGATGGTTATTTAATGGCTGGTTGTTTACTGGATGCATTTTCCTGGGTGTTTGATTACTGGATGGTCATTTAATGGGTGTTTGTTTACTTGATGGTATTTTACTTTATGTTTTGTTACTGGATGTTTATTTACTTGAATATTTTTTAATGGATTGTGTTTAAATGTCGGTTGCTTTCTGGATCTTTACTTTCTAGGTTGTTCTTTACTGGATTTTTGGTCATTCGATGATTGTTTACTGTATGGTTATTTACAGTATAGTTGTTTAATGGATGGTTATTAGCTGGTTGTTTGTTAACTCTTTCCCGTTTACAAAATTGTTAATAACTAAATTGTTACTTATTGGGTGTTTCTTTCCTTAATTCTTATTCACTGTGTTTTTGCTTACTTGATGGTTATTTACTGGATGTTTAATTACTAAATAGTGGTTTACTGGATTTTTCTTTGCTGGATGGTTGCAAAGTGGGAGATTTGTTTACTGGATGGTTATTTACTGGGTAGTGGTTTATTGGATGGTTATTTACTGTATGACTGTTAACTGAAATTTTTTTGCTCTTTGGGTGGCCTTCAGTTTTGCTCCAAGCAAGTTTGTTTATCTCCAAGACTTTACTTTATTTACCAGCTTCAATTTTTTTCCAATCCTAAATAATTTTTTTTGAATCCAAGTCTTTGCATTAAACCAAGCCTTAATTTTAAGCGAATGCTTAGTGACAATGTTTACGTTTTAGTTTGATTTTCCAAAAAAATGTGTCGATTTCTGGAGATGAACGACATGAGGCTAAATATTCAATGGTTAGAAAAAGTATTTCCCCCCCCTTTCTCTCTGTCTTTCTAACACCCTCTCGATCACATCCTGTTCTTCCCATGTCTTTGATTTTTTTATTTTTTTGTGCTAAACTGTTGTCTTTTTATGGTTCAAAGTAAACAAATGGAGTTTTTGAGCAATGCCCGAATTTGAGTTGATGGCACAACATATTTAAGTTTAGGGTACAATGGATTTGAGCTGATTGTACAGCTGATTTGATTTGATGTAACATCATATTTTGTTGATAATACAACCGATTAGAGCTGATTTTAAGACTCATTTCAATTTATCATATGACAGATTTGAGTTAATGGCAAACATTTTTGGTTTAATAGAGCAACAAAAAGAGTTGATTAAAAATGAAAATTTGTCTACACTACTCATTTTTCTAGTTCTGTTTAGAGGAAAAAATGGGAAGAGTTTGACGAAGTTAGCTGAACTATTTCGAAAGAGAATAAATTATTTAACTGAATGTCAAATTTAACATAGTATTTGTTTTCGTAAAATTGGCTGTTCAAATATTATAAAACAGCTCTAAATATTTTTTCAAGGTGCTACTAATGTTACAACAACTCAAAATCCGGAAAAAAGCGGTAAGCATTCTATCATACTGAAACATTATATATAAAATATTTACAGTATAAATCAGATTTTGCATCAGTGTTGATTAACAAAACAATTTTTTATACATTTAATACATGTTAATTTAGATGGATAATATCTTAAAAACCTTCATGTCCAAAAATTAACTTCATCTAAAATCATTCACTTCCTCTTTAAGCTTTCATTTCATCTTCAAAACTTATCTTCCACTCCAAACATTTACTTCATCTCATGGCCATCATTAGATCTTCAAGTATACACTTGATCTTATAGCATTTATTTGGTCTCTATGCCTTAACTTAATCTCAAAGTCTTTACATAGTTTCGAAGCTAAAATCCATTTTTGAGCCATAACTTATATACAAAGTTAGAATTCATCTGCAAGTGTTTTATTTATTTCAAATCTCACTCTATTTTTAAGACTCTTTCTATAATCAATACGTTACTTCATTTTTTAAGACGCTGCTTCACCTCCAAGTCTTCACTGAATCGCAAGGCTTTTACTTCATCTTTAAGTTTTTACTTCATCTAAAAGACTGCACTTATCATCACCATCTCACAAAGAGCACTTTTCAAACCAAATAAAACCCAAATACATTCTAAGGCCAATTTTAACAATAAATGTCTTTCATAAAAATGTATGCTCTTAAGAATTAAATCATTTGTATATATTCTCATAGATGCTACTAAAGTTACAACAACTCAGATACCTGGTAAGCATTCTATTGTACCAAAAAGTATATGTAACATTTTAACAATATGATTCAAATTTTGTATAACAGTTTGTTAACCACATTCATTTCCACATTATATTTCCCTACAGTCACCCTAAATTCAAAACGAGCTAAGTGCCCTTTACTTTTATTTAATCCAAACTCAATGCACTCAAAACATGTTTTCACCATAATCCTATATCACTAACAAGGAAATATATTTTAAAAGTTATTAATTCTCAATGCTAAACACGATATTTTTCTAAATTATCGTCCGAGTTCATAGCAAATAGAAGATTGTTGTTAACTATATATGAGACCGAGATTTTCGGTATTCCGATAAGTAGGGCACATTAATCGTATTATATTTTATTTTAAGGTATTTCTTAAAAACTTAGTGTTGTATCAAATGGTCAGATGTATTGTTTTCTTGAGGGGAGAAGGATGTTGGATTTGAAGAAGGTAGCTGAACTATTACGAAAGTGGTCCAACAAACAAAGACATAAAGAAATAATACGTTTATATTTCTAAGTCTCTTGATGTTTACAATAGTGTTTTGTATGGCATTCATCTATCAATACGTACATTTATATACAATATTAAGCTTAGTTATTTCACGAGAACGAGTTTACAGGATTTTAAGCCTCTAAATGGGGGATACACTGTTATGAAGATTATTGTCATTGTGAGGAAACTTTATGTGCATTTAAAACGGTAAGATGCGAGAAAACATTTACTGGATCTTTACATTTTACCGACTCAAACAGCAGGAAGTGTCTTCCAAATGTTGCTGTTTTTAACAATAGAAAGGTGCATTATCGAGCCCGCTAAGAATGATATGTTTAAAACTAACAACATTTTAAAATACTTCTTATTAACCTATTTAGTTTATATGCGTGTGTAGCTGACAGGCTCAAAGGCTATCCGCTCTACTTCAAGTCGACCAATCGAGCTGATATTGGGCAGATAAACTTAATGCCGATTAAAATATTTTTTTTTTTTTTTTTTTTTGGCCATAATCAGAAGCTCTAAAATCCGTTTTACCTATTATAAATAGGGACATATAATACTGTTACTTAACGTTTACTAAAACAAGAACGGATTATTATTTATTTTCTTTGCTTATTTATATTTTTTTCGATTTCAAAAAAATAATAGAAAATGACTAACGTTTTTTAACATAATCCGAACATATTTAAATCGCTTCAGTTCTTTCAGGTTAATGGTCAGATTAGCTTTTTCTTATATATATTAAACAATATCACCCAATGTTAGCGAGATCATAACGGTAGTACTTGGCGCTAACTTACATCTGCTATAGGGAAAACAATTAATTTTTTTAGATATTTTTTTTTTTTTTTAATTTTTTAAAATTGATAAATGGTGGGCCTACAACACCATTTTCAGGGCTTGTAACAGTTATTAAAAAAAATAAATAGATGGATTCGCTTATTATTCACTAAAGCTTCTAAAAAATTGTCATCCAATAATGTGGTGCTTTTCCTTAAGGCAAGCGATGAATTTCCGATATATTATTATATTAAAGGTCACAAATCTGTCTGTCTCTATATCCTTTTTTCTGCCTCTCTCTCTCTCTTTCTGCCTCTCTCTCTCTCTCTCTTTTCTTCTTCTTTTTCTTCTTCTATACGATCAATTTATTGATCATTTTGTCTCCTATGCAGGTAGAGGGGATTTACAAGGTTTCTGTGCCTGGTGTTGATGAGGACATTTCACAGATTTCCAATGCCACTGTGTGAGGGAATTATGCACTGGTGGTTTGAAGGCTCGAGGCAATAGACACAAATGTGTCTAGTGTTATCGCCTCACTTGTTCCTTTTGAAAGCTTGTTCCAGTCCCTGTTTATTCAGCTGTTTGGCACCATATATCTCCATATGATATTCATCAAAAATATCCTTCTGATGTTTCTCTGTTGCCTTACATTTCATTTTTTTTTTATTATTGCTGTGTGTTGATGTATCCCTGGAAATTCTGGTCCATTATTATTGTCGACTTCATTTTTCACAGTCTCAATATTTATATTCTCTCCCTTCCTGTGTTCCCACTTCCGGCGACACGAATCAAAACTTCTTGAGTTGTCTTCTGTACTCTATTCTTTGTTATATTTTCATTTCTACTGTTGGCTGAGGAAGGCTTTATGCCGAAATTCCTTGTTTTTGTCCTGTTATATTATTCAAGCTTCACAAATAACTCGTTTTGCTATTTTATTCATTTACTAAGCTTGAAAGCAGTCCTTTCATTTATATTTTCCAGTCCTTGATTGTTTTGGGCACGAATGAGCAGCTCCTATACTGGCTTCTTGCTGGTATGAGCCTGAATTGCCTGTCAGGGCAATTAAGGAGCAACATTGTCCAATGCACACACCAACGCACTATAATATATAAACTATATATATCACACGGTTACTTGACATTAGGATGATGTTTTGACACTTATGGTCGCAATGCAGATCATATTATTATTTATTATTATTATTATGCGTGTTTTTATATAGTGTGGCACCCCAGCCTAATGCTGGGCTCACCACGCTGTACATCCAGCCTAGGGCTGGGCTCACCACGCTGTACATCCAGCCTAGGGCTGGGCTCACCACGCTGTACATACAATTTAACAAACATAATAAAACTCAGAAATAATTAATTGACATACATTATTTAAATAAAACAAAACGACTGTATATATAAGACTATTTACATCTCAAGCCATGGGCGACACTCAGTACCATCGTTTTAAGGTCAGAGGTGGGAATTAGTCAGGATAGTAGAGATTAAATAGATATGTTTTGAGTGCAGTTTTGAATGTTGTGATGGTCGGTATATTGCGGATGTGTAATGGAAGAGAATTCCATTGTTTGGGTGCACAGAAAGAGAACGATCGTTCACCGTATGTTTGTGTGCGAGTCTTGAGGAATAAAGAATGCGCGCGTCTGTGGAGTGAAGCTGTCGAAAGGGTGAATAGAAAGATAAAAGTTCGTTTAGATAGGAAGGGGAGGAATTCGAGAAAAAGTTGTGGCAGAGAACAGAGAGTTTGTTGTCCATACGTGCTTGAATAGGGAGCCAATGATATAAATGAAGTAGTGGAGTGACGTGATCACGTTCTCTTGCCTTTAGAATTAGCCTAGCGGCTGAGTTTTGAGCCTTTTGTTATGTTTCTAAGAAATGTTTTGGTGAACCTGATAGAATAGAATTACAATAGTCAAGACAAGAGAGAACAAGAGCACAGACTATGGTTTTTGTTGCACCAACTGCAAGATATTGGCGGATGGAGCTGATCTGACGAATGGCGGTGTATGCAGAGCGACACATTTGAGAGATATGATTATCGAGAGACATGTTGTTAGACATAATATAACCAAGATTCCTAGCGGAGAATGTAAACTGTATATCGGAGTGACCTACATGACATGAAGTGGTTAGAGCTGAGTTGGAGGATGAATTATGATCGTGAATAAGGAGTGCTTCCGCGCTGTCATCGTTATACATACACATTCTTTAAATATTTTATCAATTCAGTAAAGCCATCACAATTATGCTAAATTTCTTCCTCTCACATCTACGTTGTCACGCTCACTATATTGCTCTACTTAAAACGTGATCTCTTCTTCAGTTTCAGAAACTAGTTCCTTTTTCCTCATGTTATTCATTCTTCAAAGGTCAAATCGATACACTATTGTTAATATTAGTTTTGTGGAAAAAAAAAATCTTAGGTAACTTGGTCTGTTACTAAATTAAATAAACTTCTTAGGCACATACATATCGGGTCTAGAGAAAAGGATGAGTACACTCTAAACTAAACTTTCTTTTATCTAAAAAATATTTAAATTAAATATTAAATTCACAAGAAAAACACTATGTTTCGTTTCAAAATTTTTTTTACGGAATTTATTATTCTAATATGGTCATTAAAAATGTATCCAAACGTTTGCCTTTGTTTTCCATTATATTATTGCTAAAGTCATCAGTCATCCAACACCCATCATCCCCAGTCATTTGGCACCGGGCAGGCTTTCCTAAATGCATGAGGCAGGGTCTGGAATAGGTGCCCAAAACATTGCCTGCTCCTTAACACCCTGATCGGCTATGCACGGTTGGCGGGCAGGGTCTGGAAGAGGTGCCCAAAACATTGCCTGCTCCTTAACACCCTGATCGGCTATGCACGGTTGGCGGGCAGGGTCTGGAATAGGTGCCCAAAACATTGCCTGCTCCTTAACACCCTGATCGGCTATGCACGGTTGGCGGGGATTCAAATTGTGCGGTCGAAAATCATGGATTAATTCTAATTCTGTCAAGAAGATTGCTAAATCTCATAAGCCAGTAGGAGAACCACAGCTGAGAAAATAAAGCTTTTTTTAAAATAGAATATTAGATCACTGACTGTAGCAACTATCCCCCGTCCGCGATGCCAGAGATTATTCCGAGAACGAATCAGACAAGTATGCCGCTTACGAACTTACAGTACCCACCCTCCGCCTTACCGGATAACTGAATCGTTCTAGTCAATTTTGACGAACGAATAACAACATTATCGGATCAATTGCAAAAAAAAAATACTTGAAATATCCTGAAATTTATCATTCTGAGTTGAATTCGTAGGCTGGGGAAGGAAAGGAGCATGTGGCGGGCTTAGGGTGGTGTTTTATCCTCAGCTTGAGGGAGCTCCACCCCCGGACACCCCTTCCGGGGCCCCTAACCTACGCTCCATGCTTAGGGCCCCCAAACTCCTAAGAAAAACTCTGCTATAGAAGAATCTCTTAATTTTTTTTGTTAGTCTGTAAAAAAAAACATAAGTGTCTTTTTGTGCAGAAACGTTATTATTCTCATCAAGAAATATACATCCACTTTAATTAAACAAAATGTTTTTATTTTTTAGAAATGAAATGTTAATCCGTCTCTACATTTTAAATTAAATGTGCAAGTCTATATAATGATTGGATATTGATATTAATGGGAAAACATATGAACATCTAACCACGTTGTTTATTGCCAATGATTTTCTTAATTGTTAAACACTTGCTTAATTGTTTTTTTTAAATGAATATAACATCTATTTTTTTTTTACAAATGTAATATTAGATTTAAAATTCTGGCATTCACGTAAAATTGTACTCATCCTATTTCGTACCCATGTAATTTCTGTACCGAAGAAGTTTAATTATTTATCAAATTAATTTCCTTATTTTGATGTGTGTCTGTAGCTCTTGGGGCAAAAGGAAATAACATCAAATATATCCCCTTCCCCCGGTTTTTGCCCGAATGTAATATAGATAAATACAGTCATACAAGTGATTGTACCCCACTACATATGCCACAAAACATATCTATGTCATTCATATGGTTTGTTCTTTTTTGCGAGAGTGAAAATTACCTTAGTAAATTCTATTTGGCTATGGCATTTCTCACTGATTGGCTTAAACAGTATTTCGTTATATTTGTTTTTAACAAATATATTTATTATGTTTTGCGCATTAAAATTTATTTGATTTCCGTAAATAATAGTTAATAACCCTCATTGTTTTTATGAATCCAGAAGTATTAAAATCGCTTCGTTTCTTTGGCGTTATCGTCAGGCTAGCGCCTTCATATATGTATATATATTATAGTTGTGCTAGAATTTAGTTGGTCATGTTTTGTTCAAGGACTGTGTAGGAATTAATGTGTTCAGATATTGTTTAAAAAACATAATTTCCTATAGAGTCCCCCTTCCGATATTATCCATTCTGATTTACATAAATACATATACTATTTAATGTCATTTTATCTAAACTACCTTTTTCACACTTGAGCATGTGAAACTGGTTGGTATGGACTCAACTGTGATCTCAAGTGTCACTGTGTCAGCTCATGCAACTCAACCGGTGGGTGTGTCGGACAGTCGCCTCATTGCGATAGACGATGGTTTGGACCAGGATGTCAATATCGTAAGTAGACAAAGGTCAATGTGTTTTGGACATGGTTGTAATTGTCTTCAGAACACAGTCAATGATTGTGTTGTTCAGGATATATTATTGTGTCTAAGTAGAAACAGTACATTATGTTATGGGTCAGGTTGTAAGTTTCTAAGTGGAACAGTTAAGGGTGTTATGGTTCAGATTGTTGGTGTCCAAATAGAACAATTTAGTGGTGTTTTGGGGCAGGTTGCAGGAATGTTAGTAGACCCTGTCGGTTGTGTTATAAGTTAATTTATACTGTCTTGGTAGACATAGTAAATGTTGAAATTGTTCAAGTTGTAAGTATATAAGTAGACATACTCAATGCTGTTATTGTTCAAGTTTTAAGTGTCCAAGTAGATATAGTTAATGCGGCTATTAATAATAATAATAATAAAGTTCATTTCAAAAACACGCTTCAACAAAAAACATATCTATAATTCACCACATTTAAAACAAACGCAACACTACAAAAACTAATTACAAGCATACAATATCAAAGTCTTTCTAGCCATTTCAACCTGGAGCATAACAGCAACACATGGAAAATAAGGTAGACAATCATCCCAGAAGGTATTTGCGAAATAGATGTGTCTTTAGATCGGTTTTAAAGGACTCCAGTGTCTGGTTGTTTCTATAAAGACGCTGTCAAAGTTGCTATGAGTCATGCTTTAGTTGTCTAAGTAAATACAACATAAGATGATATGGATCAGGATGTAGGTGTCTATTTCTAAGTAAACAATATATACAGTTATGTGTTTGAGCTGTGGCTTTTTTAACAGATACAATCAATGATGTTATGGTTCAGGGTATAGGTTTAACTTCACACTGTCAATTGTGTTATAGGCCATGATCTATGCGTTTAATCGCAAACTGTCAAGTGTGGTATTGAGTTATAAGACACACTATACTCCATTAATTGTTAGATGATTTAAATAAAAATATATTGTGTGCTTGTGTTTATTGATGGTTTTGAGCAGGACAACACAACAAACGGCCCGCGGGCCGAATGTGGATTACAAGCACACACTTTGCATCACTCGAAGTAACAAAATATTTCTTTTTTTAAAATTATAATTTTCTTAATAGTTCCGCTCCAACCCTTCATTTTTTTTATCCCTCACAAAAATTCATATTAAGTAAATTAGCCTGGTTTACAGTGTGCGTAGTGCAGGGCTGGTTTACAGTGTGCGTAGTGCAGGGCTGGTTTACAGTGTGCGTAGTGCAGGGCTGGTTTACAGTGTGCGTAGTGCAGGCCTGGTTTACAGTGTGCGTAGTGCAGGGCTGGTTTACATTGTGCGTAGTGCAGGGCTGGTTTACATTGTGCTTAGTGCAGGCCTGATTTACATCGTGCGTAGTGCAGGGCTGGTTTACATTGTGCGTAGTGCAGGGCTGGTTTACATTAAGCGTAGTGCAGGCCTGGTTTACATTGTGCGTAGTGCAGGGCTGGTTTATAGTGTGCGTAGTGCAGGGCTGGTTTACATTGTGCGTAGTGCAGGGCTGGTTTACATTGTGCGTAGTGCAGGCCTGGTTTACATTTAGCGTAGTGCAGGCCTGGTTTACAGTGTGCGTAGTGCAGGGCTGGTTTACATTGTGCGTAGTGCAGGGCTGGTTTACATTGTGCGTAGTGCAGGGCTGGTTTACATTGTGCGTAGTGCAGGGCTGGTTTACATTGTGCGTAGTGCAGGCCTGGTTTACAGTGTGCGTAGTGCAGGGCTGGTTAACATTGTGCGTAGTGCAGGGCTGGTTAACATGTGCTTAGTGCACGCCTGGTTTACATTGTGCGTAGTGCAGGCCTGGTTTACATTGTGCGTAGTGCAGGGCTGGTTTACATTGTGCTTAGTGCACGCCTGGTTTACATTGTGCGTAGTGCAGGGCTGGTTAACATTGTGTTTAGTGCACGCCTGGTTTACATTGTGCGTAGTGCAGGCCTGGTTTACATTGTGCGTAGCGCAGGGCTGGTTAACATTGTGCTTAGTGCACGCCTGGTTTACATTGTGCGTAGTGTAGGCCTGGTTTACAGTGTGCGTAGGGCTTGTTTACATTGTGCGTAGTGCAGGCCTGGATAACATTGTGCGTAGTGCAGGGCTGGTTTACAGTGTGCGTAGTGCAGGGCTTTTTTTTACATTGTGCGTAGTGCAGGCCTGGATTACATTGTGCGTAGTGCAGGGCTTGTTTACAGTGTGCGTAGTGCAGACCTGGTTTACATTGTGCTTAGTGCAGGCCTGGTTTACATTGTGCGTAGTGCAGGCCTGGTTTACATTGTGCGTAGTGCAGGCCTGGTTTACATTGTGCGTAGTGCAGGGCTGGTTTACATTGTGCGTAGTGCAGGGCTGGTTTAC
>CAXITT010000213.1:524498-558250 GCA_964033795.1 Lymnaea stagnalis | reverse complement strand
TTTTTAGAAGGGTGCCATGTATTTTGTTGATCTTCTTAGGATTGTGCTTGTATTTCATTAGTCTCCTCCGTTTGGTGCATGTATGTAGTTTGCCTTTTTAGAAGGGTGCCATGTATTTTGTTGATCTTCTTAGGATTGTGCTTGTATTTCATTAGTCTCTTTCGTTTGGTGCATGTATGTAGTTTGCCTTTTTGGAAGGGTGCCATGTATTTTGTTGATCTTCTTAGAATTGTGCTTGTATTTCATTAGTCTCCTTCGTTTGGTGCATGTATGTAGTTTGCCTTTTTTAGAAGGGTGCCATGTATTTTGTTGATCTTCTTAGGATTGTGCTTGTATTTCATTAGTCTCCTCCGTTTGGTGCATGTATGTAGTTTGCCTTTTTGGAAGGGTGCCATGTATTTTGTTGATCTTCTTAGAATTGTGCTTGTATTTCATTAGTCTCCTTCGTTTGGTGCATGTATGTAGTTTGCCTTTTTTAGAAGGGTGCCATGTATTTTGTTGATCTTCTTAGGATTGTGCTTGTATTTCATTGGTCTCCTTCGTTTGGTGCATGTATGTAGTTTGCCTTTTTAGAAGGGTGCCATGTATTTTGTTGATCTTCTTAGGATTGTGCTTGTATTTCATTGGTCTCCTTCGTTTGGTGCATGTATGTAGTTTGCCTTTTTTAGAAGGGTGCCATTTATTTTGTTGATCTTCTTAGGATTGTGCTTGTATTTCATTGGTCTCCTTCGTTTGGTGCATGTATGTAGTTTGCCTTTTTAGAAGGATGCCATGTATTTTGTTGATCTTCTTAGGATTGTGCTTGTATTTCATTAGTCTCCTTCGTTTGGTGCATGTATGTAGTTTGCCTTTTTAGAAGGGTGCCAGGTATTTTGTTGATCTTCTTAGGATGGTACTTGTATTTCATTAGTCTCCTTCGTTTGGTGCATGTATGTAGTTTGCCTTTTTAGAAGGGTGCCAGGTATTTTGTTGATCTTCTTAGGATTGTGCTTGTATTTCATTAGTCTCCTTCGTTTGGTGCATGTATGTAGTTTGCCTTTTTAGAAGGGTGCCAGGTATTTTGTTGATCTTCTTAGGATTGTACTTGTATTTCATTAGTCTCCTTCGTTTGGTGCATGTATGTAGTTTGCCTTTTTTAGAAGGGTGCCATGTATTTTGTTGATCTTCTTAGGATTGTGCTTGTATTTCATTAGTCTCCTCCGTTTGGTGCATGTATGTAGTTTGCCTTTTTAGAAGGGTGCCATGTATTTTGTTGATCTTCTTAGGATTGTGCTTGTATTTCATTAGTCTCCTCCGTTTGGTGCATGTATGTAGTTTGCCTTTTTTAGAAGGGTGCCATGTATTTTGTTGATCTTCTTAGGATTGTGCTTGTATTTCATTAGTCTCCTTCGTTTGGTGCATGTATGTAGTTTGCCTTTTTTAGAAGGGTGCCATGTATTTTGTTGATCTTCTTAGGATTGTGCTTGTATTTCATTAGTGTCCTTCGTTTGGTGCATGTATGTAGTTTGCCTTTTTAGAAGGGTGCCATGTATTTTGTTGATCTTCTTAGGATTGTGCTTGTATTTCATTAGTCTCCTCCGTTTGGTGCATGTATGTAGTTTGCCTTTTTAGAAGGGTGCCATGTATTTTGTTGATCTTCTTAGGATTGTGCTTGTATTTCATTAGTCTCCTTCGTTTGGTGCATGTATGTAGTTTGCCTTTTTTAGAAGGGTGCCATGTATTTTGTTGATCTTCTTAGGATTGTACTTGTATTTCATTAGTCTCCTTCGTTTGGTGCATGTATGTAGTTTGCATTTTTGGAAGGGTGCCATGTATTTTGTTGATCTTCTTAGAATTGTGCTTGTATTTCATTAGTCTCCTTCGTTTGGTGCATGTATGTAGTTTGCCTTTTTTAGAAGGGTGCCATGTATTTTGTTGATCTTCTTAGAATGGTGCTTGTTTCTTGTTCGTGTTATTAGAACTCTGCCTTTATAGTGTTGGTCTTCTTGCAGTTAGGCTTGTATGGTGTCGTCCATGTGTTAATCATGGAGTGTTTTTTTTTTGCATTGTGTCTCGCATTAGGTAATGTTGAAATTGTTTTGTTTTTTTTAATCGTTTCATCATGTTGTAATGTTTAAATTATTTATCTACGGAGACATTATGTAAAGGTCTTATCAACCAACGTATGAAGACATTAAGGTACCTTTCTAACAACATTAAACATACAGTCATTTACTCTTGAATTATCATTACATTGGTTTATGATTAATTGTGAGATTATCAAGAAATTAAAGACCAACAGTAAACACCTACAAGAACTATAAATGCCTTATAATATATTGTAATATTCTAGAGAATTTAGCCACTGCGCCCAACGTCACGATCAAGACACAACCGATTCAATCATCGATTTCATGGCTGGAGGATGACATCGATACCACTTGTAACATTGACCCTAATCTGGAAGTCATAGTTATAACCTGGCCAACTGAGCAGGTCTTTACATGGCTGCTGTTCACTGTCAAGTCTAAAGGTCAGTTGTTTTTTTTTATTATTTCGCGTCAATGAAGACCATACTGCTAACAGAGCTTCAGTCACATGATATTATTTCAAATTATGACATTAGACAATATATAAACTGACATGTAATAAAATGTGTACTCAATAATGTCTACTTTATGTAACATATGATTCTGGTATGGACACAATATATGACTTAAATACATTTAATAATTAATTTTTTTTGCATATCCATGATGATCTGGCCCAAGTTGTTTTTTTTTAGATGTGATATTTTCGGAACATATCAAATTTGTTTTTACGTGGCAGGGGCATCAACACGTTTTGGCCAACAAAGGTGGCATCATACCTGGTTACGAAACTTTCCAGACCACAAAATGGATAGTTACATGGCATTTGGTGCTGCAGTAAATGTCGACGTCATAAGTAAGCGAACAGCGGCTGCAGGTCGCAAGAGACATGTTAGGAGGGCCCAGTGTCAGTCTGCTTTCGGAGATGCCTCGTCAGTCCCCTGCACCTAATTCACAAGAACATTTCTTGCCAGTATCGGCGTTATCAGCCACCTGCACACATAAGACTCGATCAGAACTAGCACAGATCCGATAATTAAAGTTGTTATGGTCGATTTTCGACTGACAAATAACAACATACTATGATAGGCAACATTAGTAATAGTATAACAAAATGTATGTGATGTAAGATCTAAAAAGAGGAAAGGTTATTCTTGTAAAATAACAATATATATATATATATATATAGGTCCACGATCAAAATATTGAATATTATTGATCCTATCTTTGTAGAGGGGGGTCCGCGATGTTCATTACATGATTTTTAATAGGTAAATTTCCTTGTTGCATCATCTACTCAGTAATGGTGTGTTGAAATGACTTTTACATTAGAGGTGTGAGAACCACTCTCTGATGAGTGTCACACAGTTTGTGTCTAGGGGTATTACGTTAGGTCGATTTAGCACACCAAAGGTCATAATGTCATACTCAATTATAATTTAACTACCAAGTACTTTAGAACACCAACGGTCATAATATCATACTCAATTATACTTTAACTACCAAGTACTTTAGAACACGAACGGTCATAATATCATGCTCAATTATACTTTAACTACCAAGTATTTTAGAACACCAACGGTCATAATATCATACTCAATTATACTTTAACTACCAAGTACTTTAGAACACCAATGTAAATGAAATGACTAATTTATTTACATGTATATAACATAATGGTGAATTATATGCAAACAACTTTGCAAAGGTAATTAACTAAGTTACAGTTCCATATGAACGACGGCGCCCCTTATAGCCTATATATCATCATAAAGGTTGATTTGCTTTGTATCTCAATTGTATGCACTCAGTCCTTTCACACTTAACTTAAATCAGTCATTCGTGGCTTGAACGTCTGACTTGAACATCTCACTTGAAAATCTGACTCTGATTTTATCATCTGACTTGATACTCTGACTTGAACATATGACTTGAGCAGTCAAAAGTAGCACGTGGAGGTTGCTCCTCCAGTCCCCCCCTCCGTTGTTTTTCAGGGTGATCACGTGAGTGGGTTGACAGAGCGTCAAACTATGGCAGCTCTGATGATCTGGTTAGATCTTGCTCAATAGTGAGATCATTTCAACGTAGAAGTGGATACTCTGTTCTGTTCTTCGTGGCTCTAGGAGCTGTCACGCAAGGGGACTAAACAGCAATACGATGCTATAGAATTATTTCAAGCGTGGACGTGAATTCTTTAGCTCGTGGCTTTTCAGGGCGATCAAGCAGGTAAATTCACGGCAGTACGATACAGAGATCCATTCACTTTGGACGTGGACTCTTCATCCGATGTACCTCGTGGCCTGTTGGTGCGTTCACTCAGGCGGGTGATACCAGTCACAAACGTACCTTCTGGGATACCTCTTTGCCAATAATGCTGTGGTGGGTGTATGTAAGACTTCTCTTTGGGAGGAAAGTCTATCAGCTCGCGGCCCTTTAGTTGCAGGCGATGAAATGGTCTTCCGAAGGTGTCTCCTGGGCGGGTTTCTCAGACTCAGGCCTAAGTACACCAATTCCTCAATTCAGCTGTTGTGTGCAGTTGACTGTACTGCTGTCGTACGGTGATCTAGCAACCAGGCTATTTGGGGATGATGATAAACGAAAAGAAGGGAATACCTTTTCCAATATTCTTGAACTTATAAATCCCTCTCCAACGGCAACGGAGATATAAATTACCCAATGTTAATATCCATTCTGGATAGCTGTATTCATCTCAGCCATAGTCGGCGCAAGCATAGATGGCTATCGTCGACTAGTGGCAATGAAGCTTTTAACACATAAATATATAACCTAATTATATACAGGATAGATTAATGATATATCCATCAACGAAATATGCATCTTAAAACTCATCTGTTTAGGTCCGCCTATGACCTGTGATGCACTCTCCTTGCCCTGCCTCATTTTTCTGTTTCGGGTTGATCCTGAAGTATAGGCCAAAACGTGTCAAAGTGTCCTCGTTTTATAACCATTTTCATTGTTTCTATAGTATAGTAGTTACTATCCTAGTGTCTCCTTTTTAATTTACTTAGTTTACATGTTTTTAATAATTGTAAAGCGCTTAGAGTTTTATGGTAAGTGCTATATAAAAATGCCTATATAAATAAATAAATAAATAATACATATATGCACATAAAGAAATGAAATCGAAATTATTGTTGACTCACTAGGTTTAGAAATAGCCGGGTCTTTGGCTGCTCTAAGCAGACGAATTATTTTCAAGTTAGTTAAACACGATGGTTCTTAATATTTTTTTTAAAAATTTTTAAAAGACTTGATTCAAATCATTGTAAAATTTATTTTACTGTAAGCAATTTATGCTTGTAAAATGTGTTTCTGCTAGTAATATATTATTGTATACACATGTTTACTGCAAATAGTATTTTTTGGGAACAATGTATGTTTTAAAAATGTGTTTACCGAAAGTAATGTTTTATTGCTTTAAAAATATTTACTTACTTACTTACTCATGCCTTTCTACCCAGTCTGGGCAATAGTCCGTCTACAAGAATTGTCCACTCATCACGGTCCTGTGCTTTCCTTTCCAATTGCGTTCAGGTGTATCCCACATTTTGTGTGTCTGCCTCTAGCTTGCGTCTCCATGTATTCTTAGGCCTTGATTTCTTTATTTTTCCCTGTGGGTTCCATATTAGACATTGTTTGGTGATGCTATCTGGTTTTTTTTTCGCAGAGTATGTCCTGTACACTTCAATCTTTTATGTATGATATCTTCATCAATGGGTACCTGGTATGCCCTTTCTAGTAGATCTTTGTTGGTGATAGCATTTGGCTATTTGATTTCATGATCTTTCTAAGGCATGTTTGTATGAATGTCTGCACATTCTGCATACGGCTAACTGTTGTTTTCCAATTTTCTGAACATATAAATGGACTGTGTTGACATTTGCATTAAAGATTCAGACTTTGGTTTACAGTTTCAGCTCCTTTGACTCTAATATTTTCTTTAATAGCACAAACGCTGATCTAGCTTTCCCAATTCTGACCATTATGTTCACATCAGTGCAGCCATTTGTGGCTATGGTGCTGCCTGAGTAATTGAAGAACTCCACCTCTTCCTGTGCCTTTCCTGCCAGACAAATATGTTCTTGGTTGGATGAATGTACCTTCATGATCATTGTCTTGCTTTTATTTTTATTCATCCAAGCTGTGCTGAAATATTGGCAAGTCTTTTGCAATTTACTGCAATTGTTGCTAGTTGGGGGAGAGATGTTCAATATCGTCTGCAAAGTCTAGAAGATTCAGTTGTTCCCACAGTGTCCAATCTATCCCATTTCTGTTTTTGTCTATGGATTTTTTCATCATCCAGTCAAGTAAATCTTTACTGCTTGTAATTTTAAATTGTTACTATCGTTTACTGATAGGAAGGTATGATTGTAAAAATTCCATTTATGCTAGAAATAGTATACGTAAATTGTGTTTACTTCTTAAATGGTATCATTGTAAAAAAATGAATTTGCTGCAGATAATTTACGATTGTAAATATATGTTTACTGCCAGTAATGCATGATTGTAAAATATGTTCACTGCTTCTAGTGTATGATTGTAAAAAAAGAACTGCAAGAAATGTATTTTCGTAAGTTTTGTTGAGTTCTCGTAAAATATGGTTGTAAATATATTTATACTACCAGTCTGATTGTAAAAATATGTTTACTTATAGTAATGTATGATTGTAAAGCTGAGTTTATTTCTAGTAAATTATTAATGTAATTATTTTAGTTAGCCGCTTAATACAGCTCTACCCGTGCTTTTTATAATTTTACATATATAAATTTGATAACTCATAAAATATTCGTTAGAGCTAAAAATATCGAGACTTGCAAGTTATTTATATTCATATCTTGTCATACTGCGGATAAACTGTACCTTACAATTATGTATCTTTAAAAACTAGGTTTTTATGCTTGTGTTGTTTTTAACTGTTTGTTTTATATTTTAATCTTTAAACAAAAATGTGTAAATAAAACCTAATATCCTCAAGACCTGAATCTAGATTTGTAAACATTTAAAGATCTAGTTAACATTTAAAACTCATCCCGCCTTCATATCAATCCGATGTGTTAATAATCATTTCAATACATTTGATAATGTCATTTTCAAATAGAGAAACTTGCGTCACTTCAATTTTATTTCATGGTTTTTTATCTGGCTATGCCTTAAAAATTAACAACAATTAAAAACAAATGATTCTCAGGTTGAACTTAAAGTTTTCAAAACGACCCAGCAAATAATCTTTAAAAAATTAAAGCCACTATTGCATAAGCCCATTAGCAGAAATTATGATTGTGTCATTTTCCTCAGAGGCAGCAAGCTTCGTCAATTTAACGTTCAAAGGCACATCGTCCTCGTCAATCATCGACTGCAATAATCAGAAGATTTTCACTACTTCCGAATTGACCTTAGAGGTCCACTGCAAACTTAATGATACTATTGTACAACTGGAACTGCATGATAAAATCGTTAAGAGTTTATGCTCTATATATGTGAATGGAGGTTTGTTATTATTTGCGTAATTTTTCTTACTGGATCATTCAACTCTCTTAAAAAAAAATGTTAAATGAAATTTTGATTATGTAAATATTTGATATTTCGTCTATAGGGTCTTGATATATATATTTTTTAATACCAAGTTTGGGGTTAAAAATATTGCTTAGATAATCAAAGAAATTAAAACAAATTTTAACAGTCATTTTCTGTTTTTTACCCATAAAAAGTCTCTTTTGCCAAAATATAAATATATATATCGGAAACCTATTAAAAATCACGACTCATAGAGCATAAAGAATGCTGATGAAATTGAGTGCTAGACCGATGGACATGATAAAAAATTTTAACACATGTCTTAAAAGAAGTCTAAAGTCTTCAGACTGCCTTTCATACTTTAAAAGATGGAGCGCAGCTACTGACGTTCAAGAGTATTTTTTTTTTATAAAGATGGGCCCAACATTACTTTTGTCAAGACCTTGAGTGTGAGGCTGCTAAAAACGATCATGTCAGAGCTCGTTAACAACGGGCTTGTAGACATCAAACGACAGATCGACAACACTTCCTTTAAAGATGAAGCTAAAAATGCAATCAAACAACCCTCCTTAAATGAATACCCGGGACAAATTGCAATCCTTCCTGAATTCTACAAAGCAGGATTCACCTACTGACAAAACCAAAAAAACTGATGGAGCTATTTGACCTGGGAATGAAAGATGACACCGCTCCTAACAAGTTAAGGAAATCAATATAATAAGCATATGTAAGCGATAGGAATGTCACTAAACATGTGACAGAAATCGATTTATTTCTCTACTTTAAACAACTGGGAATAGATTCTTCAGAATTCTACTTTATAGCTTAAACGGGACTAAAAAAGTCATCACGAAAATTAAAGACATTAAAGTGAGGCCTCGTGCTGGCTGATGAATGATGAAGTTCGGAACTTGCAATTCAGCACTTGCTTGATCCCTTTGCTAAGAGTGGCGTCAAATACTTCGCTATCACTACGAAAAAGACTGAGTCTTTACACTAAGAAGTTCAAGGGAAATAATTACAAATAACCTTAACCATCAATAAAATGATTATAATCTCAGGGCAGTAGAACATTTCAGAAATTTGGGAATCATCCTCTCAGGGTTAGCCAGACTAGACACTAAGATTAACAAACGAATGTACAAGCCACATTTTGAAGGCTTCTCAGGAGTGTATGTGAGCACATCGCCGTCAGTCGTGTCACCAAGCAGAGATATACAATTAAAATCAGCAAAGCATCTCAATTACAGCAGACATGCTAAACACTGAAACATAATTCCACATGCAGTACATACGTACACCTCTGTGCATAAGAAGGCGGCATAGAGTCATTCATTGAGTGCTTTTCTATCAGCATCCACACGCTTCTACAAAAAGTACAAGCCAAGTGGGCAGTGCATCTTGTAAGAAGTCCACACTAGTGTCCGCCAGTGGAAATTGCTTAAACGGTGAGAAGAAAAAAACAACGCTTCCATGACTGTCTAAAAGCTTCCTTTACATGCAAGGACAATAAACTGGCTTGCAAGGCTAAGTATCAGATACAATCCCCATCTGGTTGCTCACCGTATAATTAAACGTTAATAATTTTCTCATGTCACTAAAGCTACAAGAAGGTGCTGATAGTAACACAGGTCTTAAATCGCACCAGGGGTGTTTTGGTGCTTTCTTTTTGCTCTTTAAACATTAGTATTTTGTGCAAAAAATTGTCAGGGTAGCGGTGTGTTAAAAAAGCTTATTGCTATAGTACAGGGGCGGTAAAGTACCCTGAAGGGGCCTTAGTGCTAAGTGGTACCCTTTTTCTCGTGCGTTACTTGTATGCTTGTGTTCTTAATTAACTTTCGGAGAAGAGAAATTAAATTAACACACTGTGGTCCAATTTGTTTGGAAGGCTAGCACTAATATATATGATGCATAAACATATTTTAAATTTTAAGACATACATAGGAGAAAATTACAATGGTGATTGCACATATTTAGTGTCGATAATGTCTTTGTTTGTTACAGGAAGAAACATAGCCATTAAACAGAAGTCGACCCAGAGTAGTGACTACCATATGTATGTGGCTTCATTTGCTGTCGACGGTATAACCAATAACACAATGGAGTTATATCCATGCAGCACCACATCAGGCGCAGACGTTATTCCGTTTTGGAAAGTGACATTAAAACATAGCTTCCTGGTCACACGATACGTTATTTACAACAGAATCGGTTCTTCTGGTGGGTTGACAGTACTATTTGGTGGTCAAAGATATTATATTTCATTTTATTTTTTTTTTTGCTTCAGAATTATTTATTTTGTTTCATTTTTACATTGAATTATTTTTTCTAAATCCACTGTATAAACTTCACTTTTGTTCGTGTGATAATATCTAGTTCAGCGTGTAGTGGAATCTTTGGACGGCTAATTGACCCACTTCCCGTCAACCTATTTGATTTTTAATTTGGCACACATATTTTTTCTCCTAATTTTTCTGAAAAAACTGTTGAAATAAATCTGAGGTTTATGAAGACAGTATATTTGAATAATATCCCCATTTTCACACTCCAACCCTTAAAAGTAATATTTTACAGCTATTAAAGTAAATGTGAAGGTCATATGATGACACTTATTCAAGAAATAAATTTCCTGATAACTGCGCTAAATGAGATTCCTAAAAAAATATCGCATTTGGTTTACTTTTGAATTTTCTAAAATAATTGCTTACATAAGTAAGTTGTGTAAAAGCGGGTGTGCCATTAGGCTAGAGATATAAAATTAATCAATACAAATGCATACAAACAATAATGAGAAAACATGTTTTTAGGTGTTGTTTAATGTACTATTTAGTATCCACTATTATCAGTTTGAGTAGCTTAATGACGGAGATATTTTAATGCTTCTTTACAGGCGATCGAATTATTGGTTTCGAGCTTGAAAGCAAAAATGACAAAGGTAATGTTGTGTTTAACTACACAGACAAGACAAAAACGAGTAAATTGGTTTACAACATCTTAACTGTCTCATGGTGGAGAGATGCTGTCAAGACAACCAATATACAACAGGAAAAAGATTCAACAGGGGAAGGAAAAATATTCCTTACCTTATGCGAAGTGGAGATTTTTGGAGGTGAGAGGCAATTAATTTATCTTGAGGTGTGTGAAGTTGAGATTTTAGCATGTAAGACACACTTAATGTTTCTTAAATTATGTTAAAATTGATAGCTTAGCATTAACGATACACTTAATTTAGGTTGCATTGTGTGAAGTGAAATTTGTAGCATTTAAGACACACTTAACGTTTCTTACATTATTCGAAGTGGAGGTTGTATCATTAAGACACATTTTAATGTATCTTACATTGCGCATTTGGAGACTTTTGCATTTAAGACACACATATATCTTAAACTGTGCAAAGCTGAGATTTTAGCATTTAAAACACACTTAAGTAGCTGGCATTGTGTGAATATGAAATTTTAGCATTTAAAACACACTTAAGTAGCTGGCATTGTGTGAATATGAGATTTTAGCATTTAAAACACAATTAAGTAGCTGGCATTGTGTGAATATGAAATTTTAGCATTTAGGAAAACTCTTTGTTGTTTTTCTTTGTGCACCGATTAGATTTTAACATTTAAGACACATTTAATATTGCTGGTTGGTGTGGATAGAAATTTGTGCGATTAACACCTTTAATATAGCTGATATTGGGCGAACTTGAGATTTTAGAATGAAAGACACACTTCTGTTATCTTAAAATGTGAAAAGAGGAGATTTTAGCATGAAAGACACACTCATTTTTTTTAATGCGAATTTTAGATTTTTTAAATTTAAGACACCCTTAAGATATTTACATTATGAGAAGTTGACATTCTATCATTTAACGCACACTTAATATATCTTATTTGTGCGCATTGGCGTTTTTAGTCAGGTTAAGAGTTTTACGATAAGAAATACACACATTTTATAACCGGATATTATGTGGAAACTCATGAAATGTCTTTTTAGAAATAATAAGGACATACACTTATTGCTTAAGTTCATTTATATAATCACTTTGTAGAATGTGTACCCGGCACGTGGGGTCCTGAGTGTCTACCGTGTGATCTATGCTACAACCAGTCGTGCCTGAGAGACACTGGTTTATGTGTCCAGGGATGTGCCGGACACAGACAGCCTCCCGGATGTAAAGAAGGTATGCACACATGAAATCGATACTATGCTTACAATTACTTATCCAGACATTAATATTACGATGTTTGATATCATCTTTTAAATTATATTAAAATCAATTACATTATCTATCTAAATTTACCGTCAGCAAAAAGGTATTTTGCTTTGTAAACTGTAACGATTGTAGGTATCTTCAAAAAAATTCCTTTTGTGTAAAAGTAGCATGATGTGTAGTCAGGCTCCTCTTAAATAATATATTTTAAATCTAATAATACAATACAATATATACAATCCTTTATTACAACTGTAGTTGTTGTTTTTTTTGTGGTTGACTGCCTGGCTAAAAATTTGGATTGCTAAATGACCACATTCTAGTCAACCCATCGAGCTGAAATATATCAGACAAACCGAATGACAAAGAAAACACATCATTTCTACTTTTCAACCACAAATCCCACTACCCGAAATTAGTTTTTTTTTAAATGTTATTTCAAGGGGAAGATAAAATAATATTCCCGAAAGCTGCGCTAAATATAACGAATCTCAGGTGCTAGTGGGGGGTAATAGTCTTAATTTTTTTTTTCTGAAATAGTTTTTGACAAATATTATGGTGCAAAAGGGACTTCGTCAAAACAGTACAATATTGGTTCGAACTCGTCAGCACATCTGTTATCTTTTATTTCATATCAAATCATTAACATCAAATAGACTTTAATATTTAAAAAATCCTTCATTTGCATTGTTCTTTTATTTGAGCAATAAAGGGGGGGGGGGGGGGTCGAATTAAACAAGGTGGCTGAACTATTCCAAAAGTGTTAAACTGTAAACAACAACATAATATAACATACATTATTTTCTAAATACTATTTAAGTTAAACCAAGCATTTATATTTCTTTCATTTATCCATAAAAACGTTTATATACATTACTGTTTCTGTTAAACTGATGAGATATTTAATTTTTTTAAAAGATATTACATTTCTTTTTGGAGAGAATTTGATTTTTGATGTTGATCCGAAATAAAGTCTATGAATTTCTTCTAGATGCAACTAATGCTACATCAATTCCAAAACCAGGTATAGATGGTAAGCATTCTATTAATATAAACCTCTATGCGTAAAATGTTAATAATATGACTCACATTTTGTTTAACAGTAAATACACAATATAAAATGTATAGTTGATTGTATTACTGAGTAATATCTTGAGCAATTTTAATTTTTATTAAACCCCTCATTATTACTCTAAACTCGTCATTTCTTCTTCAAGAATTTGAATAATCTCAAAGCAATAACATCGTGCTTTAGCCATCGTTTCATCTACATTTCTTCACTTTTCGTTCTAACTTTATCTCAGCTCTACGCCTACACTTTATATGAATACTTAACTTCAATCTTCAAACCTTTACATTTATTAAAAAAACTTTACTTCATCTTTAAGCAGTTATCGTATATCAATGTTTTCAATTTTTTCCAAGGTTCCACTTCTTCTAAAAACCTTTACTTTTCCTCCAAACTCGTCAGTACATCTCCAAGTTTTAACTAAATATCCAATTATTAATTTCATATCGAGGCCGTATATTTAAAGAAGCCTTCACTTCTCCTTTACGTATTTACATTATCTTAAAGACCTTTCCTAATCTCTAAGCCACCATTCAATAACACATATTTCAATTGATCTGTATGCCTTTACTTTTTCAACAACACTTCACTTAAATTTCAATGCTTTACACAATTTCAAAACCGTTAATTTTTCTTACAAGCCTTATTTATATTTAAAACCATCTAACAAAATAAATGTTTCCAAAATCACTACATCAAAATAACAAGTAATTTCTCTGCAACCATCCATAATTTCACAACAAATTATATAAGGATAACATTTTTTTGAAATCAAGATTTACGCATTTAAAAGTAAATTTTAAAATTCTTTCTCAATCATTTAATAATGTGTAAAAGTTTTGTCTAGAATTATCTATTCTAAGTGCGATAATAATTAAATTATATTCCTAAAGGTTCGTATGATTTTAGAGTTGTTATTAACTTTTTCCCCAATCATATGATTTGATAATTTGGTTCATTTTTCAGAAAAGAAGCCAAATTAAACCTCATAATATTGAATTATGTGATATTTGTTGAAAAATTAATGTTGTCTCAGATATTCATATTTATTGTTATTTTTTTAAAGGAATAAACGGGGATGAATTGAAAAAAAATTAGATAAACTATTCTTAAAATGATAAACAGTAAAAAAAATATATAATATACATTATTTTTAAAATACTATTTTTGTAAAACCAGGCATTTATATCTCTCATTTATCCATAAATACGTTTATGTACATTACTGTGTTTCTTGAAATTATGGAGTTTGTTGGATTTTTTTTGTTTTTATTAAAGAAAATACATTTTTCTGAAAGACGTTTAAATTTATTTATCGTTTTTAAATGTATGCTCCAAAATTATAATAACTTCAATGAATGTCTTCTAGATGCTGCTAATGGTACAGCGATAGATAAACCAGGAAAAGGTGGTAAGCATTCTTTTAAATTGAAATTTTATGTTTAAAATTTTAACACCATGAGTCACATCTCGTTTAATATTACCCATACACTATATAATTTTGTACTTGAATGTATTACTGAATAATGTCTTAAGCAATTTTATTTGTTATAAAATCCTTAATGTTTCCTCTTAGTCTTTATTTCATCTTCAAGCCTTCTACTTATATTCAAGACATAATATCGTTCATAAGCCATCGCTTTATCTACAATTCTGCGCTTTTCTTCCAAACTTTCTCTTACTTCTAAGCCTTCACTTTATATGAATGCGTAAATGTATCATCAATCGATTACTTTAGTAAAAAAGCTTCAATTTGTCTTAAGGACTTTACTTATATATTATGGTCTCATTCTTTCTCAAAGGTTTCACTTCTTCTAAAAACCTTAAATTTTCGTTCAAACTCGTCAGTACATCTCTAAGCTCTTACTTCATATTTATCATTAACTTCATATAAAGGTTGTATAATATTTAAAAAACCCTGTACTTCCCATTCAAGCATTCACATTATCTTCAAGACGTTACATAATCACCAAGACATCATTTAAAACCCCAGATTTCAATTGATCTCCAAGACTTCTTATTTTCAAAACACTTCCAATTCCAAATCTTTATCGAATTTCGAAGCCTTTAAGATTTTTCTCGAAGCCTTAGCTTTATTTATAACCATCTTACGAAGCACATTTGTTCAAAATTACTTAATCCATTCTTTCCCTGCAGTCTTCACAAAAATCTATAAAACAAAATGTGTTTTTTTAATAAAAAGCTTAAAGCATTTAAATGAAAATTTTCAAAATCATCCTCAGTCATTTAGTAATTTGTAGAAAATTGTTGAGATTATCTTTTCTAGATGTGGTAATAATTAAATTATATTCCTAAATAGTCGTATTACTTTAGAGTGGTTATTATTTTTTTCCGATAATATAATTTGACAATCTGGTTTGCTTTTCAGATAAGAAGCCAAATGAAACCGCATAATATTGTATTATTTTTATATTTGTTAAAAAATGGATGTTGTCTTACATATTCATATTTATTATTCTTTTTTTTTGAGAACAAAATTGTTTTGGGGGTCGAATTAAAACAACTAGGCTAAAATATCTGAATGTGATAAACTGTAAATAACAACATAGTTTAACATAAATTATTTTCTAAATACTCTTTAAGTAAAACCAGGCATTTATATCTCTTTAATTTATCCATAAAAACGTTTATATACATTACCGGATTTTTTAAACTGATGACATGTTTTGTTTTTTTTTAAAAGTCATTACATTTCCTCTTAGAAAGAATGTGATTTATTTGTTCTATATTTGCTCCAAAATTGTAATAAAGTATATGAATTTCTTCTAGATGCAACTAATGCTACATCATTTCCAAAACCGGGATTAAGTGGTAAGAATTCTTCTCCTTCACGCATTTACGATATCTTCAAGAACTTTCCTAATCTCCAAGTAAACATTCATTAACCCATATTTCAATTTATCTCCAAAGCTTCACTTTTTCACAAGCACTTCACTTTAATTCCAATGCCTTACTCAATTCCAAGAACGTTAATTTTTCTTACAAGCCTTATTTATATTTAAAACCATCTAACAAAACAAATGTTTCCAAAATCACTACATCAAAATAACAAGTAATTTCCTTGCAACCATCCATAATTTCACAACAAATTATATAAGGATAAAAATTTTTTGAAATCAAGATGTACGCATTTAAAAGTAAATTTTAAAATTCATTCTCAATCATTTAATAATGTGTAAAAGTTTGTCTAGATTTATCTATTCTAAGTGCGATAATAATTATATTATATTACTAAAGGTTCGAATGATTTTAGAGTTATTAACTTTTTTCCCAATCATATGATTTGATAATTTGTCTCGTTTTTCAGATAATAAGCCAAATTAAACCGCATAATATTGAATTATGTGATATTTGTTGAAAATTGAAATTTGTCTCATATTTTCATTTTTGTTGTTATTTTTTTTTAAGGAAATAAGGGGCATGAATTGAATCAAGTTAGCTGAACTATCCTTAAAATGATAAAAAGTAAAAAAAAACACAGTATAATATATTTAATTTTTTAAAATTCTATTTTTGTAAAACCAGGCATTCATATCTCTCATTTAGCCATAAATACGTTTATGTACATTACTGTGTTTCTTAAAATTAGTGAGTCTGTTGGGGTATATATTTTTTTTTTTATTAAAGAAAATACATTTTTCTGAAAGACGTTTAAATTTTTTTATCGTTTTTAAATGTCTGCTCCAAAATTACAATAACGTCAATGAATATCTTCTAGATGCTGCTAATGGTACATCGATAGATAAACCAGGAATAGGTGGTAAGCATTCTTTTAAATTGAAATTTAATGTGTAAAATTTTAACAAGATGAATAACATCTCGTTTAATATTACATACATTATTTAAATTTGATACTTGATTGTATTACTGAATAATATCTTAATTAATTTTATTTCTAATGAAATCCTTCCTTTTTCCTCTTAATCTTTAGTTCATCTTCAAGCCATCGAGCTACATCCAAGCCATAATATCGTCCTTAAGCCATCGCTTTATCAACAATTCTGCGCTTTTCTTCAAAACTTTCTCTTACTTCTAAGCCTTTACTTTATTTGAATGCTTAAATTTATTATCAATCGATTACTTTAGTAAAAAGCTTCACTTTATCTTAAACACTTAACTTTTATATTATGGTCTCACTCTATCTCAAAGGTTTCACTTCGTCTAAAACCTTTAATTTTCCTCCGAACTCGTCAGTGCATCTCTAAGCTATTACTTCATATCAAAGCATTAACTTCATATAAAGGTTGTATATGTAAAAAAAAAACTGTACTTCCCATTCAAGCATTCACATTATCTTCAAGACGTTACCTTATCACCAAGACATCATTTAAAACCCCAGTGATCTACAAGACTTCTTATTTTCAAATGACTTCCAATTTAAAGTCTTTACATAATTTGGAAGACTTCAATTTTTTTCTCAAAGCCTTAGTATTTTTTATATAACCATCTTACGAAGCACATTTGTTCAAAATTACTAAATCCATTCTTACACGTAATTTCCCGGCAGTCATCCATAACTTCACAACAAACTATATATCGTAAGGTGTTTTTAATAAAAAGCTTAAAGCATTTAAAAGAAAATTTTCAAAATCATCCACAGTCATTTAGTAATTTGTAGAAAATTGTTGAGATTATCTTTTCTGGATGCGGTACTTATTAAATTATATTCCTAAATAGTCGTATAACTTTAGATTGGTTATTAACTTTTTTCCGATCATATTATTTGACAATCTGGTTCGTTTTTCAGATAACAAGCCAAATTAAACCGCATAATATTGTATTATTTTATATTAGTTGAAAAATGGATGTTGTCTCACATATTCATATTTATTATTCTTTTTTTTTTTAGAAACAAATTGTTTGGGGGTCGAATTAAATCAACTAGGCTGAAATATCCGAATGTGATAAACTGTAAATAACAACATAGTTTAACATATATTATTTTCTTAATACTATTTAAGTAAAACCAGTTATTTATATGTCTTTAATTTATCTATAAAAACGTTTATATACATTACTGGGTCTGTTAAACTGATGAGATATTTAGTTTTGTTAAAAAGACATAACATTTCTTCTAAGAAAGAATGTGATTTATTTTTTCAATGTTTGCTCCAAAATTTTAATAAAGTATATGAATTTCTTCTAGATGCAACTAATGCTACATCAAATCCAAAACCGGGAATAGGTGGTAAGAATTCTTCTCCTTCACGCTTTTACAATATCTTCAAGAATTTTCCTAATCTCCAAGCCGGGATTCAATAACCCATTTTTCAATTTGTCTCAAAAGAATCACAATTATACAACACTTCACTTAAATTCCAATACTTTACACACTTTCAAAACCGTTAATTTTTCTTACAAGCCTTATCTATATTCAAAACAATTTAACAAAATGAATGTTTCCAAAATCACTACATCAAAATAACAAGTAATTTCTCTGCAACCATCCATAATTTCACAACAAATTATATAAGGATAACATTTTTTTGAAATCAAGATTTTAGCATTTAAATGTAAATTAAAAAATTCATTCTCAATCATTTAATAATGTGTAAAAATTTGTCTAGAATTATATATTCTAAGTGCGATAATAATTATATTATATTCCTAAAGATTCTTATGATTTTAGAGTTGTTATTAACTTTTTTCCCAATCATATGATTTGATAATTTGGTTCGTTTTTCAGATAATAAGCCAAATTAAACCACATAACATTGAATTATGTGATATTTGTTGAAAAATGAAATTTGTCTCATATTTTCATATTTGTTTTTATTTTTTTTTAGGAAATAAGGGGCATGAATTGAATCAAGTTAGCTGAACTATCCTTAAAATGATATAAAGTAAAAAAAAAACAGTATAATATATTTTATTTTTTTAAATTCTATTTTTGTAAAACCAGGCATTCATATCTCTCATTTAGCCATAAATACGTTTATGTACATTACTGTGTTTCTTAAAATTATCGAGTTTGTTGGGGTATATATTTTTTTTTTTATTAAAGAAAATACATTTTTCTGAAAGACGATTAAATTTATTTATCGTTTTTAAATGTCTGCTCCAAAATTGTAATAACGTCAATGAATATCTTCTAGATGCTGCTAATGGTACATCGATAGATAAACCAGGAATAGGTTGTAAGCATTCTTTTAAATTGAAATTTTATGTGTAAAATTTTAACAAGATAAGTCACATCTCGTTTAATATTACATACATTAAATAAATTTTATACTTGATTGTATTACTGAATAATATCTTAAGCAATTTTATTTATTATGAAATCCTTCGTTTTTTTCTCTTAAACTTTAGTTCATCTTCAAGCCTTCGAGCTACATCCAAGCCATAATACCGTCCTTAAGCCATCGCTTTATCAACAATTCTGCGTTTTTCTTCAAAACTTTCTCTTTCTTCTAAGCCTTTACTTTATTTGAATGCTTAAATTTATTATCAATCGATTACTTTAGTAAAAAGCGTCACTTTATCTTAAACACTTATCTTTTATATTATGGTCTCACTCTATCTCCAAGGTTTCACTTCTTCTAAAAACCTTTAATTTTCCTCCGAACTCGTCAGTGCATCTCTAAGCTATTACTTCATATCAAAGCATTAACTTCATATAAAGGTTGTATATGTAAAAAAAAAACTGTACTTCCCATTCAAGCATTCACATTATCTTCAAGACGTTACCTTATCACCAAGACATCATTTAAAACCCTAGATTTCAATTGATCTCCAAGACTTTATATTTTCAAAACACTTCGAATTATAAGTCTTTACTAAATTTCGAAGCCTTTAATTTTTTCTTCAAGCCTTAGCTTTTTTCATAACCATCTTACGAAGAACAATTGTTCAAAATTCCTAAATCCATTCTTACACGTAATTTCCCTGCAGTCATCCCATAACTTCACAAAAAAAACTATATAACTTAAGGTGATTTTTTATAAAATGCTTAAAGCATTTAAAAGAAAATTGTCAAAATCATCCTCAGTCCTTTAGTAATTTGTAGAAAATAGTTGAGATATTTTCTTCTGGATGTGGTACTAATTAAATTATATTCCTAAATAGTCGTATGACTTTAGAGTGGTTATTAACTTTTTCCGATAATATAATTTGACAATCTGGTTGGTTTTTTAGATAAGAAGCTAAATTAAACCGCATATTATTGTATTATTTTATATTTCTTTAAAAAATTGATGTTGTCTCACATATTCATATTTACTATTCTTTTTTTATTTTTTTGACAAATAAATTGTTTGAAGGGTCGAATTAAAGCAACTAGGCTGCATTATTCCGAATGTGATAAACTGTTAATAACAACATAGTTTTACATATGTTATTTTCTAAATACTATTTAAGTAAAACTATCTCTTTAATTTATCCATAAAACGTTTATATACATTACTGGGTCTTTTAAACTGATGAGATATTTATTTTTATTTAAAAAAACATTACATTTCCTCTTAGAAAGAATGTGATTTATTTTTTCAATGTTTTCTCCAAAATGGTAAATAATTTTATGAATTTCTTCTAGATGCAACTAATGGTACATCAATTCCAAAACCGGGAATAGGTGGTAAGAATTCTTCTCCTCCACGCATTTACAATATCTTCAAGAACTTTCCTAATCTCCAAGCCGGCATTCAATAACCCAAATTTTAATGTATCTCCACAGTTCACTTTTTCACAAGCACTTCACTTTAATTCCAATGCTTTACTCAATTTCAAAACCGTTAATTTTTCTTACAAGCCTTATTTATATTCAAAACCATCTAACAAAACAAATGTTTCCCAAATTACTACATCAAATCTTACAAGTATTTTCCCTGCAACCATCCATAATTTCACAACAAATTATGTAAGGATGACATTTTTTTTTTAAATCAAGGTTTAAGCATTTAAATGTAAATTTTCAAAATCATTCTGAATCATTTAGTAATTTGTAAAGTCCCCCCGGGGTGGTAAGGGGGGACTTTAGAGACGTTAAATTTCCACCCCAACCCCTCAGAAAGCCCGGCCCTGTTGCTGCGTGAGTAGCAATTCGGCTGGCCAGGTGTTTCTTCTCTGGGGCTGCCACACTCAGCGGCCAATCGAGTGGAGGTCGGGTTTGGCGGTCTTAGGGGCGGAGCGTCCCTGGCGTGCCGCTTCGCGGCCGATCGAAATAAAGACATCTGGGTGAGTGGTTGACGGCCAGTTTGGTTGGCGGGGTGGTGCGTTGGGGAGGACCATATGAGCCTCGGCTCGGTGTTCGCTGATTTTCTTAAGTAAGTTAGTTAGTTAGTAATTTGTAAAAGTTTGTCTAGAATTATCTATTCTAAGTGCGATAATAATTAAATTATAATCCTTAAGGTTCCTTTTGATTTTAGAGTTGTTATTAACTTTTTTCCCAATCATATGATTTGATAATTTGGTTCGTTTTTCAGATAATAATGCCAAATTAAACCGCATAATATTAAATTATGTGATATTTGTTGAAAAATGAATGCTGTCTCACATTTTCATATTTATTGTTATTTTTTTTAAGGAATAAATGGCATGAATTGAAACAAGATAGCTGAACTATTATTAAAATGATAAACAGTAAATAAAAACACAATATAATATTCTTTATTTTTTAAAATACTATTTTAGTAAAACCAGGCATTTATATCTCTCATTTATCCATAAATACGTTTATGTACATTACTGTGTTTCTTAAAATTATGGAATTTGTTGTTGTTTTTTTTTGTTTTTATTAAAGAAAATACTTTTTTCTGAAAGTCAGTTAAATTTATTTATCGTTTTTAAATGTTTGCTCCAAAATTGTAATAACGTCAATGAATATCTTCTAGATGCTGCTAATGGTACATCGATAGATAAACCAGGAATAGGTGGTAAGCATTCTTTTAAATTGAAATTTTATGTGTAAAATTTTAACAAGATGAATCACATCTCGTTTAATATTACATACACTATATACATTTGGTACTTGATAGTATTACTAAATAATATCTTAAGCAACCGTATTTTTCATGAAATCATTCAATTTTCTTCTTAATCTTTAGTTCATCTTCAAGCATTCGACTTACATCCAAGCCTTAACATCGTCCTTAAGCCTTCGCTTCATCAAAAATTCCACGCTTTTCTTCAAAACTTTCTCTTTCTTCTAAGCCTTCACTGTATATAAATACTTAACTTCATCACCAATCGATAACTTTAATTTTAAAAAAAGCTTCACTTCATCTTAAAGTCTTTACTTTATATTAAGGTGTTACTCCATCTTCAAGGTTTCACTTCTTCTAAAAACCTTTAGTTTTTCTCTGAACTCGTGAGAACATCTCTTTACTTCCACTTGATTTCAAATCATTAACTTCATTTAGATGTTGTATATATTTTTTTTTTAAAATGTACTTCCAATTCAAGCATTGACATTATCTTCAAGACTTTATCTCATCTCTAAGACACCACTAAAAAACCAGATTTCAATTGATCACCAACCCTTCATATTTTCAATACACTTCAATTGAATTCCAAATCTTTACTCGTTTAGGAAGCCGTTATTTTTTTCTCCAAGCCTTAGCTTTATTCATAACCATCTAACAAAGCATATTTTTTCAAAATCCCTAAATCCATCCTTACACGTAATTTTCCTTCAGTCATCCATAACTTTACAACAAACTATATATCGTAAGATATTTTTTAAAAATAAAAATCTTAAAGCATTTAAAAGAAAATTCTCAAAATAATTCTCAGTCATTTAGTAATTTGTAGACAATTGTTGAGATTATCTTTTCTTAATGCGATACTAATTAAATTATATTCCCTAAAAATCGTAAGACTTTAGAGTTGTTATTAACTTTTTTTTTTCCCATCATACTATTTGACAATTCGGTTCATTTTTCAAATTCAAAGCCAAATTAAACCGCATAATTTTGTATTGTTTGATATTTGTTGAAAAATGAATGTTTTCTCACATTTTTATATTTATTGTTCTTTTGTTTGAGCAATAAATGGGGAAGTGGGGGGCCAATTTAAACGGGTAGGGTGAACTATTCCAAAAGGGATAAACTGTAAAAAAACAACATATTATAACATATATTTTTTTCTAAATATTATTTAAATTAAACCAGGCATTTAAATCTCTTTCATTAATCCATAAAAACGTTTATATACATTACTGGGTTTGTTAAACTGATGAGATATTTAATTTTTGTTAAAAAGACATTATATTTATTCTTAGAAAGAATGTGATTTATTTTTTCAATGTTTGCTCCAAAATTTTAATAAAGTCTATGAATTTCTTCTAGATGCAACTAATGCTACATCAATTCCAAAACCGGGCATAGTTGGTAAGCATTCAATTAAATTTAAAGTCTGTGTGTAAAATGTTAAAAATATGACTCACATTTTGTTTAACAGTAAATTCCCAAAATACAAATTGATACTTGATTGTATTATTGGTTAATATCTTGAGCAATTTTAACTTTTATTGAAATCGTATTCTTTACTCTAAACTTGTCATTTCTTCTTCAACTATTTGACTAATCTCCATGCTTAATATCGTACTTAAGCAATCGTTTCAACTACATTTCTTCATTTTTCTTTCAAACGTTATCTCAGCTCTACGCCTTCACTTTATATGAATGCTTAACTTCAATATTCAAACCTTTACATTCATTAAAAAAGCTTTACTTCATCTTTAAGCCGTCACCGTATATCATTGTTTTAAATTTTTCTCCAAGGTTTCACTTCTTCTAAAAAGCTTTACTCTTCCCCCGAACTCGTCAGTACATCATTAAGTTTTAACTAAATGTCCAAACCTAAACTTCATATCAAGGCCGTACATTTAAAGAAGTCTTCGCTTTTCATTCACGGATTAACATTATCTTCACAAACTTTCCTAATCTCTAAGCCACCATTCAATAACACATATTTCAATTGATCTCCGAGCTTTAACTTTTTCAACAACACTTCACTTAAATTAAAATGCTTTACTCAATTTTAAAGCCGTTAATTTTTCTACAAGCCTGATCTATATTTATAACCATCTAACAAATCAAATGTATCCAAAATCACTCATCAATTCTTGCACGTGTCTTCCCTTCAGTCATCCATAACTTCACAACAAACTATATAACGTTAAAGTTTTTTTGAAATCAAGATTTAAGCATTTAAAAGTACATTTTCAAAATCATTCTGAATCATTTAATAATTTGAAAAGTTTGTTTAGAATTATGTATTCCAAGTGCGATAGTAATTAAATTATAGTCGTAAAAATTCGTATGACTTTAGAGTTGTTATTAACTTTTTCCCGATCATATTGTGTGACCCAGATGTTTCGTTTTTCACAGAAGAAGACGACTTTAACCGGACAATATTGTATTATGTAATTTTTGTATAAAAAAAATGATGTGTCACATTTTCATAATTTATTGGAGTTTTTAGTAGTAGTAAAGCAGGTTATGCATTGAAACAAGTTAGCTGAACTATTCTTAAAATGATAAACAGTAAAAAAAAAACACAATATAAAATAATTTATTTTTTAAATACTATTCAATTTAAACCAGGCATCTATATCGCTCTCCTTTATCCATAAACACGTTTATGTACATTACTTTTTTATTTTTTTTTAAACTAAGGAAACATTTTGTTTTTTAAAGACATTATATGTTTTTGAAAGTGTGTTAAATTTATGTATCTTTTATAAATGTTTGTTTTATGTATTTTACTTTTTTTTTTTTTTAAACTAAGGAAACATTTTATTTTTTAAAGACATTATATGTTTTTGAAAGTGTGTTAAATTTATGTATCTTTTATAAATGTTTGCTCCGAAATTGTAATAACGTCAATGAATATCTTCTAGATGCTGCTAATGGTACATCAATTCAAAAACCAGAAATTGGTGGTAAGCATTCTATTAATTTAAGAGTTTATGTGTAAAATTTTAACAAAATGAATAACATATCGTTTAATATTACATACTTTACATAAACATTGATACTTGATTGTATTACTGGATAATATCTTAAGCATTTTTTATTAATGCCTTCATTTTTCCTCTTTATCCGTCAGTTCATCTTCAAGCATTTAACTTATTTCCAAGCCTTAACATCGTCCTTAAGCCATCGCTTCATCTACAATTCTGCGCCTTTCTTCCAAATTTTCTCTTCCTTCTAAGACTTCAATTGATATGAATGATTAACTTCATCCAGAAACGTTTACTTTAATATAAAACGTCATTTTATCTTAAGGCCGTTACTTTTATCTTAAGGTCTCACTTTATCTCCAAGGTTTCACTTCACCCTAAAAACCTTTACTTTCCCCAAGCTGGTCAGCACATCTCCAAGCTTTCACTGAATGCCCAATAATTAACTTCGTATCGAAGCTCTATATTTAAAGAAGCCCCCACTTACCCTTCAAGCATTCACATTATCTTCAAGACCTTTCCTAATCTCTAATCCACGATTTAATAACCCAGATTTCATTTGATCTCCAAGCCTTCACATTTTCAACAAAACTTTACTTGCATTCCAGGGCTTTTTTTAATTTCGAATACCGTTAATTTTTCCAAGCCTTAGCTTTATTTATAAAAAATTTAACAAAGAACATTTTCCAAAATCCCTACATCCATATTGACACGTAATTTCCCCGCAGTCATCAATGACATCACAACGAACTATATAACGTTAAAGTTTTAGTAAAAAAAAAAAAAAGGCTCAGAGCATTTAAAAGAAAATGTTCAAAATCATTGTCAATCATTTAGTAATTTGTAAAAGTTTGTTGAGAATTATCTATTCTGAATGCCATACTAATTGAATTATATTCCTAAATGGTCGTATGACTTTAGAGTGGTTATGAACTTTTTTTTTTGAAGCCAAATCAAACCGAACAACATTTTCTTGTGTGCTATTTGTTCAAAATGAATGTTGTCTTACATATTTATATTTATTGTTCTTTTTGTTTTGCATGAATAAAGTTGGGGGGCAGGGGTTAAATTGAAACAAGTTAGCTGAACTCATTTCTATAGATACATTTGTGTACACTTTTAGCTTTGTTATTTTATAAGAACGTGTTAAAAAAAGATATTAACATGTTAACTCAATTTTATTTTAACATTGTATTTGTTTCGTAAAATTGTCTTCCCAATACTAATAAAGATCTATGTTTTTCGTCTAGATACTTCTAATACTACAACAACTCAAAAACCGGAGAAAACTGGTAAGCATTCTACCAAACTGAAAGTGTCTATTGATCATTGTAATAATATGCATCACATTTTGCTTCACATTTAATGTGTTAGAAATTTTGATTAAATTGATATTTTTTATTGTTACAGGATACTTACTTAAAAAACATTGAATTTATAGCCAAGTTCTCACTTAACTTCCTCACTGAATCTCCGACTTCACTTATTCTCCAAAACTTTATTTAATCTCCAATAATTTATTTATTCTCCAAGCCTTTGCTTAATCTCCAAGCTTTTGCTACATCTCCAAGCTCTCACTTCCTTTCAAGATAACATTCTTTTCCCATCCCCCTTTGTTAGCCCCAAGCCTTCTCTTTATTCATCACCTTCTAAGGAAAAGCTCTTTTTTTAAAAAATCAACACATCCATTAAAACATTTTTTTTTTACCTTTAAGGCATCACTTACTCGACAACAAACTCTAATTTAAATTTAAATTTATTTAATCCAATGCTTTACAAAAACAATTTCACTATCATTCTCGCTAAGCCAGTAACATGGAAAGGATTTGCGAAACAACCAATTCTCCATGCTATAGTAAACACTTTATCTTCATCAACAATCGTCTGAGTTAGTATTCTTTAGAAGATTTCTTTTCATTATATTATATAACAGATTTGTTTCGTTATCCAGATAAGTAGGTCACAATAATCCTGATTATAGTGTTTCCATTCTAACATTTGTTGTCTCCAATAGTCATGGTTTTTCTTTTGTTAAGGGGAGATTTTTTTTTTTTTTTTTTTTTTTTAACCAGAATGTAATAAATAGCCAGCTTTAAATTTGTTTTTTTTTTTTTTTTTTTTTTTTTTTTTTTTTTTTTTTTTTTTTTTTTTTTTTTGTGGGGGGGTTTTTTTTTTTTTTTTTTTTTTTTTTTTTTTTGGGGGGGGGGGGTTATTTTAAGAAGTTAGCTAAACAATTCTGAAAAAGATCCAGCGAGAAAGACCTCACACAATAATATGTTTATGTTTAAAATATTATTGACATTAACCAAGGCACTGTATATTGAATTCTCTTATCTTTTATCCATAAGTGCAGTTATGTACACTATTTAGCTAAGTAATATAATGATATGGTGAAAAAAAAGATATTTAAGTGTTTTTTTTTCATTTGTTTGGTCAAATGTCTTGAAAAAAATAATAATACAGATCTATGCAATTCGTCTGGAAACTCCGAATATTGCAACAACATAAAAAGCGGCAAAAAACTATTAAGCAATCGATTAAACTGAAGGTGTATATGTATCATTCTGATACAAGGCATCTCATTTTGCATAATAGTTTATTAACATCAACATAAATAAAACTGATATTTGTACATATTGCGGGATATTAATTCAAATACATTTACTTCATATCCAAGAACACACTTAAACTACAAGCCTTCACTTCACCTGCAAGCCTTCACTTCATCTCTAAGCCTTTTACTTTATTTTTAAGCGTTCACTTCCTCTGCACACCTTCCCTTCATCCCCAAGCTTTAACTTCATCTCTAAACCTTCGCTTCATCTCCAAGACGTCACTTTATTTTCAAGCTTCAAGTAATTTCTAAATCTTCACTTAATTTGCAAGCTTTCACGTCATGTCCAAGCCTTCTACTCACCTCAAACATTTCACGTAATATTCAAGCTCCACTTCAATTCCAAGCCTTCTCTTTTACTCCAAGCCATCACTTAATCTTTAAGATTTTACTCCATCTCAAAGATTTATTTTTTTATCACCTTCCAATGAAGAATTCGTTTCCAAAATAATCACATCCTTTCCAGCAATATATTTAATTATAGAAATACCTAACTTTTTTCAAACAACTCTATAGCATTCACTTTTAATTAATAAAAAGTCTATTCAGTTAAAAAAAAACATCAAGCCATTGTCTTATTATTCGTGCACCATGCGTACCTCAGAAATGTTTCTAAAAAAGTTTACATCATAAAAGTTTTAATGTATTACTATGCACTTTATTTTCCTGAATTGTTGTCCATGCTAGTAATCTTTAAAGGCTTTCTCTTATATTATATCATCGTCTTGTTTCGGTATTTGTAATATATTTTAATCTATGATATTTGTTGAAAAAGAAATGCTTTCTGAAATTTTCACATTTAATATTTGTTGGATTCTTTTAGATAATTCATTCTGTCCCAAAGATACACATTGCAACTGTGAAAGTAATTTGTGTCAGCAAGACGGAACATGCAGCAAAGGCTTTCGTTGTCGGAAGCCCTGGTTTTCTCTAGCTTGTCAGTATTGTAAGTTACCATCTAATGTTAACGAGTTATATCCACAAATCACAATTGGTAATGTTAATGTCTATAGTGATTTGAAAAGAAGGACTTTTCAGATAAGTATATGTGGCTACTCAATCAAAAAATGTTTCACCGTGAAAATACAGCCTCCGACCGTGATTTTAAATTATTTAATACAATAATAAATTATAATTTTTAATCAATATTTTTCTTTTTAAATATCATAAACGCCTCAAAATCTCATTGCAGACGATTTCACGTACGGCGCCCTGGCTGGCAGTTCCCTGCTGACAGATCATAATGACACTACTTGCTACATGTCTCAGAAATTTTTTGTTGAGCCTAATGGATCTGTTCCATTTACCTGGGCACGGATTGTGTTGAAGGGAAAAAGTAATAACATTTGTCTTGTATATTATAATTTGTTTTTATTTGTATTAGCTTTATATGTTTTTTTTTTAAATTATTAATTTAATATTTACTATCAGCCACCGATGCTTGGGTGTTGAGACCCGCTGGTCCTCACCTTTATGAGACCCTCTGGCTCACACTCTCTCTCCATTTCTACCCCACAAGATATTACACAATTAGGCTGGGCCTTACAGTAATAACAATTTATCAAATAACAGTGGAAATTAGCCTGTTAAAATTGACCAGGACCAAGCTGAAAACAATGCTCTCATCCTGTTCAAGCGTTATGACGCTGAGTTGTCACTCTGATTACCGACGTTGAGTACCAACTTGGACGCATATTATGAGTCATGAGAACTCGGGTCACCAAGCGATGCTTGAGTACCGAAGCCACGCATGTGAGTCATTTTAACGCGACTCTTGAATGCCATGCTTGAATGTGGGACAAGGACGTTCATATCAATATTGAATGCCCTTATCATGTATCGGCCTCTCTCACATGAAGTATGGCAGAAGAGCCTGGCTCGCAGAATTAGTGGATGAAGTGTTTTTATCCTGATTGTTTTAGTTTAGTATTGGTAACTTTCATAATCATGTCGTCGGGTATGTAGAATTGTAGTTGTAGTTTTATCAAGAAATGTTAGGACTATAGCTATTGTTAGAGTGTGATTGATTATTAATAATGTGTCGTGATTTTTATTGTTAACCTATGCAAGATTCTTCTTGACCGCCTTCATCTTTCTTTCGGACTTACTGGCTCAGCTTTAAACTGGGTTCAATCATATCTTTCAGACAGAACTCAAACATTCTCTATATCCAACCACTCTTCCAAACCTTCAGCCCTGTCTATTCGAGTTCCTCAAGGATCGGTCCTTGGGCCGGTACTTTTCATCCTCTACACTAAACCTTTATCATCTCTCATTAGCCACCACTCAAACTCCAGTCAATATTTTGCTGATGACACTCAAATCAGTGACTCTTGCTTTCCTAATCAACTTGATGCTACAATCCTTCGCATACAGGAGTGCGTGGACGACGTAAAGCGTTGGATGACTTGCAACAAACTGAAGCTAAATGCTGATAAAACGGAAATCCTTCTCATCCACTCTCAAAACAAACATCTCCCTCCATCCGCTCCTTCTTCTATATATATTGGCAACTCTGACATCACATTCTCTTCCTCTGCCAGAAACCTTGGAGTCACACTTACAGACACCCTCTCCATGGAAAAACATGTCATGAATATATGTAGATCAGCATATTACGAAATTAGAAAAATAAGCCCTATTAGACACCTCCTCTCCTTTGATGCCACAAAAACTCTCGTCTCTTCACTCATTCTTTCAAAATTTGACTACTGTAACACTCTTCTCGCAGGCATTCCTCAACACCACATAGACAAACTTCAGAAGGCACATAACTCAGCATGCAGACTCATTTTTAAATCAAATAAACATGACCACATTCAACCACACACGCGGCAACTCCACTGGCTTCCAATATCCTCTCGCATCAAGTACAAGTCTGCCAATCTATGCTTCAACTCGTTCACTGACCCTCACTTTCCTGTCTATCTCTCTGAACTGTTGCTTCCTTACATCCCCACAAGACAACTACGTTCTTCCATTGACAGTAGAACCCTCTCAATCCTAAGAACAAAAACTAAGACCATCGGTGAACGCTCCTTCTACTTCCATGGGCCCACGTTCTGGAACCAGCTCCCCTTCCATATCGGTCATTGTGAAACCTCGTCCACTTTTAAAAAGTCCCTTAAAACCCATCTGTTTAGGTCCGCCTATGACCTGTGATGCACCCTCCTTGCCCTGCCTCATTTTCTGTCTCGGGTTGATCCTCTGGTATAGGCCAAAACGTGTCAAAGTGACCTCGTTTTTATAGCCATTTTAATTGTTTCTATAGTATAGTAGTTACTATCCTAATGTCTCATTTTTATTTTAGTTAGTTTACATGTTTATAATAATTGTAAAGCGCTTAGAGCTTTAAGGTAAGCGCTATATAAAAAAATGCCTAAATAAATAAATAAGGCTCTATAGTGTACTGTGTGTGTGTAAACCACTGTGAAGTTCAAGGTCGGCACATACCTCCTCGCAGAGCCAGTGACCTGAGACAAGTGGCACTACCTAGCAGTGAGCTGTGACCGAGCAGAGGGTCACTGCTGTGCTGCTGTGTGTGTGTGTGCGGGACTTGCCTATAGGACCGATCGCCAGTTGGAGCATTGTATTTAATAATATTGGGCAGCATAGCTTGTTATCCTGTATATGTGTATAGTGTATGTAATGCGTATGTTGATAATTCTATGATGGTGATTAAATATTTATTTTGTAGGCGGAACCAGCTGTGTTTCTTGGTAGAGTGGTAGTATGAATAGAAGTGAGAGTTATCGAAAGTGTCATGATCGTTAGAGTGAGAGTGGAGTGAGATTAGTTCAAAGTACGTAGTTAGCACATATAATCATACCCTAGACATAGCCTTAGTAGCCGTACTAATCAGTGTAGAGGAAGGGACATTTGCTTATCAAAACATAAACATCGAATAATATTCGTGAGTAAAAGATTGTATCGTATTGGGGACAAATATTTAACAGTGGGCAATGACCACTTTAGTTTTGGAATCCTTTGATTTGAGTTCCTCTAGCATATTGCTATAGTCAACTATTTACGGAATTTATCAATGTTTACTTGCAGTGTTGATATTGCTGTATTTTGTAATCATTGTTCTATTTTCATTGTAGACACATAGCTGTTTCTTTATCTGTGTAGCATTTTTACCGAAATAATATGCGTATTCACAGTATCGTTTGGTTATGTATCGTTACTATTAAACACTTGACTGTAACTATCTCCGTGTTTTTCTCTAAGCTTTGTGTATTAAACTCTTTGTTGGAGCTATTAGTGATTGTGACAACTATTATAAAACTATACTTAGAATATTTGTTATGCACTACTACATATTATGAGAAGGCCGCTCTCTAAACATTTACTTTTCTAAATCTTGCATTTTTCATTTATCCTTTACTTTCGACTCAGCTGTGCCAGAAAGCATCTCATTGTCGTTCCACGTGTTAAATGATGGGGTTGATGAAGTAAAGCCCTGTGTTAGACAGAGAACAATAGAAAAGGTCAGCGGAACCTATGATGTATTTTGTGCCAATGATGTGTCGGTCGACAAAATCATCATCTCGTTGACTGTAAAGGCAGAAGTGTGTTCTATTTATATCAATGCTGGTGAGTATTGTAGTTTAAAAAATAAAAAAATCTTTAACTCCTGTGAAAAATTAATACAATCAATCATTTCCATTATATCATCAGCACTTTTTATTTAACTCTCAACATACAGCATGTTTTTTCATTATTCTGATAGATTATTTTTATACATTAAACTATTTTTATTTTAGTTAAATTTTAAAAATATACGTCTACTTACTCAATATTCATCATTATTTTAATTCATTCTTCTTCTATATCTTAAGGGCCCACTATCAATTTATTGATCATTTTGGCTCCTATACATGTAGATGGGATTTGCAATGTTTCTGTTACTGGTGTTAAAAAAAGAAATGTTTCAAGCCCCATTTTAAGCCGTCATAATTTTATCTATTAAAATAAATGCTACAATAATAATTAATGATACAATTTCAGTATTTCTAAACCCTTACGTCATTCACTTGTAGGTAGAAACTTTGCGTCGAATGCGACGATAGTAGTTCCTGACCTGACAGACCACAATTTGAAGAAACTGATAGCGCTAATCAATGACGGGGTCACCACTCACGAGCGATGTTTTCTCTTCAGTTCAGATGACTTGAAGTCAATGACTTTAAATTTGAAAGTCCCACGTGCCGTAGCCCAAGTGGTTCTTCATATCAGTAAGTTTTTTTCATAGTGTATATGTGTGTAATTCTAATCATTTAGAGAACAATTTTAAGTGCGGTCATAGTTTCCTAAAATGTAATTGATAACGTCGTGTCATCGTATGTGTTGTCATTGTGTCCATAAATTGTATTCGTTATCATTGCGTTCAAAAATAATATTGAATCATTTTTTTTCTTCCATTAATTTAAATAACATCAGGCTGTCAATATGTGTATTTGTTATCATTGCGTCCATATACGTTAGTGTTATCATTGCGTCCATATACGTTAGTGTTATCATTGCGTCCATATACGTTAGTGTTATCATTGCGTCCATATACGTTAGTGTTATCATTGCGTCCATATACGTTAGTGTTATCCTCGAGTCCATCAAGGCATATTATATAATCGTGCAAATTTTCTGTCTAAACATTCAATTCATCAATAGATTTTACACCAATTCCAATAATTCCCTTCAGAAGCTCGGGGGTCTCTCCTAAAGGACCCCACTCCCATTTGATACTACTGATTAAGTATCATTTAGTTTTAATGCATAAAGTAGGCCTAATGCAAGATTTTTTAGCCCCACCCATCCATTGCTCTACATTACATTTTATGAAGGATTCATAAGAAAAACTTTGTTTGCAGTTGTTGTGTATTTGAATCCTTTATGTTAACTTTGCAGTTGTTGTGTATTTGAATCCTTTATGTTAACTTTGCAGTTGTTGTGTATTTGAATCCTTTATGTTAACTTTGCAGTTGTTGTGTATTTGAATCCTTTATGTTAACTTTGCTTTTGTTTGTTTTGACCCGTTATATGGCAAAATCATTTGACGGCTAATTGATCCACTTCCCGCCAACATACGTAGCTGAAATATTGCACATAGACTCGTTGCTGATTACACATTCTATTACATGTTATACCCGGACTTCCCAATACCAACTCAAAATATTCGTTTTTTCCTGTTTTTCTGGGTTAATATGAAGGCAATATGATGACACTGATCTCACGAAATAAAACCCCCGATGACTTCACCAAGTGTGTTTACTAAGAATATTTATATATATTTATTTTTCTGTATTATTTTATTTTAAAAAAAAAAAAAAAAAAAAAAAA
>CAXITT010000213.1:465362-520362 GCA_964033795.1 Lymnaea stagnalis | reverse complement strand
CCGGGTGTGGACAACCCACTCCTACTACCTCTCATCCAAATCCACTGGATGTGGACAACCAACTCCTACTACCTCTCATCCAATGCGACTAAGTAGTCGAGCTTGTGGTTTCTTGGAATAAAGTTTCTTATATAGAACCATAAATCTGAAATGGTACAATTTGATCAACTAGATTTTAGTTGCTCAGTAGTCTGTATCGGTTTTTAACATTGTAAAGACATAGACCAAAGCGAAATCAAAATAACGTGAATTTCTATTGACACTTTTCACGTTATTTCGTTGTGAGATATTTAACAAGGAAAAAAATATGCTAAAAATTAGTATTGATGGAAAAGTTAATTATTTTTATTTATTTTTTAAAAATGTTTTCAATATTTAACGATTGCTTGATCATTTCTATGTATATGGGAGTATCTGAATTTTAATATGTGTCGTTTTTGTATTGCAACAGATGATCCTCGTGTACAGCAACATAAAGGTAAATAGTTGTGTCGAAAATTAAAAAGTAAGCAATGTTTTAATTATATAAATCTCTAAAAGTGAAATTGTTTGTGGAATTGTTTGTGGAATTGTTTGTGGAATTGTTTGTGGAATTGTTTGTGGAATTGTTTGTGGAATTGTTTGTGAAATTGTTTGTGGAATTGTTTGTGGAATTGTTTGTGGAATTGTTTGTGGAATTGTTTGTGGAATTGTTTGTGGAATTGTTTGTGGAATTGTTTGTGGAATTGTTTGTGGAATTGTTTGTGGAATTGTTTGTGGAATTTATTTGTTCAGCATACGTTTTTACATGGTTTGATAGATCTTAACAAAAATTGACACACATATCGATCTTTATCTTTTATGAAACATCTGGTGGTTTTGAACATTATTCAATATTTAGTTTGGGCAATATGCCCAAATTTAGTTGTTTTTTTTTTGTGGGTCTAATACGGGCTATATCAATCAAATTATTAACACATTTCCATTATGAATAGATGGATCATTACCAAACTTAGTACAATTCACTTAATTATTAATATTTAAATAGTGATTGGCACTGAGCTCATAGCTTAAACATCTTATGGGGGGTGTGGAGAACTGTTTTTTGTTCCAGAAGAGCTATACAAATACCAAAAGGCTGAAATAAACTTTGGGTTCAATACTAATTGATAGATCTAGGTCTAGCTTGGTAGCAATACATTTCATAATCCAGGGAAGGCTTATCATTGGATATATAGGTCCTAAAGCGTAATGATGCCATTTGAGCTGCAAAAAAAAATTATATTGAAACCAAACATGTACACATTTGCATCACTGTATTGTAGGCTCAGGTTGTCCCGAAGGAAAGGTGGGTCCACATTGTGATATGATGTGCCACTGCAACGGCAATCGGTGCCTTAAAGATGGATACTGCACCAATGGCACGTCCTGTGCACCTGGATGGTTTGGTCCGGCCTGCCAATACCGTAAGTCTACTGTCAAAGGATGTTGTTGATTTCCCGACACGCCAATACATAGGTCTGCTTTCAATTCAGGATTCTGTCCGTCGTCCCAATTGCGCTAGTTTGCTTGTAAAAAAATGATTTGGTGCAGGTAGCCAACACTGTAAATCTATTTTTGATTAGATGTTTTATCCGGCCAGCCTATAGCGTTTGTATTCGGTCAATAGATGGTTTGGTACAACCAGGCAATAATGTAAGTCTTCTGTCAATGGTGGTTGCATATGGACTGCCAATACAGAACGTTTGCTCTCCAATGATGCCAGCCAATAGCAATAAATAATGTATTCCAGCCTTCCAATACTTTATGCCTGTTATCAGTTAATTGTTTAGTCTAGCCTGTATCCCATTAGTCTCACCTCAGCTGATTAGTACATCCTGGATGTCATAAAATTACGCTTTTTGTAAGCAACGAAAAGTTTATTTGACGTCATAGACATGTCTACACCGAAATTAGCCGAGCATAGTAGAAACATTAAATCATGACATATTCTACGAAACAAAATAAACAAAGAGACGAAAAATTAAAATCATCTCTTGCCATTAGATTTCTTCAGATTTATTGTAGCGTCATCTGTATATAGGATATATAATATATAAGACATTGGTTACTTTAGCGTTAAAATTTATTTTGATTATTGGTTACATTAATGTTATAGTTAATTTAGTTGACTGGTTACTGTAGCGTTAAAGTTAAATTAGAATATTAGTTAGTTCTTCTCTGAAGTTAATTTCGACTATGTTTACTGTAGCGTTAGATTATTCAAATTCATTTGGCCATGTAGTAGAATGATACAAAAAACACTATTTGCCGACGGCAACATGATCAGTTCATCAGAAGAGTGACTGTACTACAAATGCAAAAACTGAATAATTTAAAGCTACTATTAAAGTAGAAACAAAACTGTAATATTGCAGATCAATATAAAAGTATTTAACATTATCTGCAGCACATCAAGTATAATCCTACTACTACTAAACTTACGTAATAATTTCTGTTGTGGGAATTTACGCTCTCTGAAATCAAACACCGATTATATACACTAATTAAAAAATCTCGAAGCCTCACACAAACTAAACTCCTTTAACTTGATGAACTTTTTTTGACGAGAAATGCGACTATAAAACTAAACATAATGTTGTTGAAATATCTCACCCACTTCATTCCAGATACCTAAGATAACATGACACTCAATTCATAGTAGATACCTAAGATAACATGGCACTCACTTCATAGCAGATACCTAAGATAACATGGCACTCACTTCATAGCAGATACCTAAGATAACATGGCACTCACTTCATAGCAGATACCTAAGATAACATGCCACCCACTTCATTACAGATACCTAAGATCACATGCCACTCTCTTCATAACAATGCACCAAAGAGAAGCTAAATCTTCACAAAATTCTTGATCTAAAGTTAGGTCCTAAAATATAAGTTAAAAATATTTTACTCCGCACTGTGTAAGAATTTACCAGCGTGCTCCACAAGCGATTAGCAAATCTGAATGATCACCGAATAAGCCATTATGTCGTTAAAGAACTTAATTTATGGATGATTTCTGAAGAAACAATTTAGATGTCTTATGTTTAGATTATTATATTTAATTGTAAAATATTGACTTGGTTTTAATATGTTTTTTATGTGCTTGAAATGAAAATGTGAAATGTAATGAACACATTTCCGTTTATTTGGATGGCTCAATAAGAAACCATATCTTATAGTATCTTATCTTATCATGAGTATTGCTAATTAACTGTAATATTTAATCAGGTAAACTCTAAACTCGCACAGATATTCGATTCGCTATTTAAATCAGCTTACAAAATATGCCAAATATATTTATATATACTATGGTTCCAAAAACGTCAATATTCTCCCAGAAAATATGGCCTTTAGCGGACAAGGGTTAAGTCACGTACTCATTGACAGCGATGACAAGACTTGCTACACAAACAAACAGAAATCGGAGATATTAAAGCTGCAGTCGCCGACACTGTTTACTTGGTTAAGAGTTGTCTTCCACAGTAAAGGTAGGTAACTGCGATATAGTTGGAAAGGGCTAAGTATATTTGACATCTCACCATCATGAACCGTTGATGACCTCATTAAAAGGGAAGAGTAAATATGGATGAGATGGTTTAGACAGAAGACATTAATTAAAACGCTTCTGGTGAAAAAATAAATGTAAATTATGAAAACAAAGTAATTAAAGCTTTATTAAAAAAAAAAATAATAAAAAAGTTTGCTTTTCAAACATGTCAGCCTTAGTCTAATTAATTTGGTCATACATTTCTCAGCTCAAGTTTTTGGAGTATCGATAGAAATTAAATCTGGGGCTGACAGAGTTGCGACCAACTTGTCATGCGGAACCTGGAGACACGCTGAAAAGACGCACTACAGCTTGGACATCTTTTGTTCCAAGGATCACGTTGTAGACAGCATCAAGCTAACCTGGAAGGGTTACGGAGATATTTGTTCAGTTTACGTCAATGGAGGTGAACAATTTTAATACATGATGGTGAATCTTGTGATATGTTTAAGATGTGTTAGTTGATGACGTGGTCAAATAGAAATTGAATGTGTTTGGGATGTGATCGAGTTTATAATGTGGTAGTTTACTATGTAGATGAATTAAGGAAAGGATGAGTTTATGCCATTAGGAAGTTATGTAGTTGTTGTTAAATAATGCTGATGGTGTTTAATATATCTGTGTTTAGGTTGTGGTTGTTTAGGATATGGATAAGTTAAGAATTCGGGTATTTAGGGTATGTTTGTTTAGCATGTGCATCAATTTAGGATGTGGTTGTTACGTTTCTGCCTGCTTATTATTTGTATAATATCACAATGTGTAAGTTTGGATGTGGATTAGTTTATTTTGGATGAATGGCAGTTTACTTTGGTAGATATAACAATATATTGCTATTTAAAAAATGTTAAACAGATGGGATTCATTCTATAATTATTTGTGTTATACATTGAATGTGCGTCTTAACTTGTGTACCTATAACTTATATGTTTGTTTTCTACAGCCTGTGCAATACAATTCACATCATCGCTCCATCTGTGTATCTATAACTTATATGTTTGTTTCCTACAGGCTGTACCATACTATTAAGATCATCGCTCCGTCTATGTACCTATAACTTATAGGTTTGCTTTCTACAGGCCGTAACATACACTTAAGGTCATCGCTCAGTCTGTGTACATATCACTCAGCCGAGCATGCAGGATTGTTATTCGACGGTGATAAGAACGTCAACTCCTGCTTCCAGCTGAGTAGCGAAATGAATAAGATCCAAGTGTCAACACGACGAAATGAAATCATCACAGGAATTAACATTTACAGAGGTTTGTGATGAATAACAACAACATCATTATTATTAGTATTTACATTAGAGAGATGTGATGTAAGCATATCAATGAAGCCGTCATTGTTATTATTAACATTTACACATGTGTCAATTCAAATAACAACAACATCATTAATATTAGTATTTACATTTACAGAGATGTGATGTAAGCAAAGCAGCAAAGCCGTCATTGTTATTATTAACATTTAAAAAGATGTGAAGTAAAATAAAAACACAATCATTAATATTATTATTATTGATTGTATATTGTTACATTTATCTAAAAGCAATTTGATAAGAATTCATTTGTTAAACGATTTCAATAGTAAAATGGACATCAGCTAAGATAACTCTATAATGCCTTCATTGAAGTCAACTTTTTTGTTTTCAAAGTGTAAGAAAATGTTGCCGACTATCACTCACAAGGCAGATTACTGGCTTAGTTTTAATTGATGGCGTAACAAATCATCGCCTAACATAAAAGTAACAATTCACAACACAAAGTTTTAAACTACTTTTGGATATTTATACCCAGAAACGCCAGCAATACAAATTACTTCTAAAACAGATACACACTCGCTCTCTATACAAAATTCGCTCAATAATAATTCTCTACATCCATGGTGGACACAATAGTTTTCAGCGATATGTTATATTAAATATATTATTAAATACATACAGTTTGCTATTATCCTGAGTAGATTACAGTTTTGAAATGAGCTGTGTTCACAAAATAGTGATCACCAAAAATACAAAATATATGTCTTGTTATATGCGATGTAGACACAGTTACATCCGATTCGAACGGACTCAATATCAAGTGCCTGAATGCAATGAACCATAAGGTATGCGAACACGCTTTGGGTTCGTCCCAGCTCAACATCACTTCAATCCCAATCATGAAAAGTCAGGTCTCCACTTTGTTGTTAGCCTTGACATCTGCCTCCATTACATTGTGCGAGATTCAACTCTACGGAGGTAAACTTTCGTTTTAACCCATATATGTTAATATGTAAAACATAATATATGTGCAGATGATTTTACTATAACTGACCAAGAAGTGTGCTTACATGAATGGAATCAAAGGAATACATGTGTTTACATATATGCCATGACAGACTCAACTTTGATTTTTTAAATGATCTCAAAGACCGATAATATTTTTATTATTTTCTTCTTTTTTTGTGTTTTTTTTTTTTTTTTTTTGTTTTGGGGGGGGGGGGGGGGGGGGGGGGTTGGGGGCTTGATCCTTAACGATATTTACCGTTCCCAATCGTTCTTTTCATTTAAAGTTTTTGCAAATCTCAATAATATTACTGTTTCTTATTGTTCTTAATGTGACACAGTCGTAATGTGATTTTTTCGTAATATGACAGTCGTAATGGTCCAGTCTTAATGTGACATGGTCTTTGTTTGTAATGGTCTTAAGTGACAGGGTTTCACAATTTAAAACACAGTCGTAATGTGAGACCGTCGTAATATAAACCGCTCGTAATTCGACACGGTCGTAAAGCGACACAGTCATACTATGACACGATCATAATGTGACAATCGTAGTGAGACACTTTTGTAATGTGGCACATTTGCACCGTGAAACATTTGTAATGTGACACAGTCATAATTTGAAACAGTCTTTATGTGACACATTGCAATGTTATATAACCTTGACTCCTCATGGCATGAACTTCATGCTTTCATTTGCATGTTGAGCCTTGTCCCCCACCTATACACGTCACGACCAATCTCAGAGGACTAACTTGTAATTGATCCGTTCCTCTTGCCCATGCATTTAATCTCTCAGCTACCTATTCCATTCCTCTTGTCCATGCATTTCATCTCTCAGCTACCTATTCCATTCCTCTTGTCCATGCATTTCATCTCTCAGCAACCTATTCCATTCCTCTTGTCCATGCATTTCATCTCTCAGCTACCTATTCCATTCCTCTTGTCCATGCTTTTCATCTCTCAGCTACCTATTCCATTCCTCTTGTCCATGCATTTCATCTCTAAGCTACCTATTCCATTCCTCTTGCCCATGCATTTCATCTCTCAGCTACCTATTCCATTCCTCTTGCCCATGCATTTCATCTCTCAGCTACTCCTATTTCTCTCAATTTTCTTTTGCTCCCCACTCGGATTCTACTCTTCAGCTAATTGCTACTTTTTTGTTTAACTCTGTCATTTTTTGTTGTTTTTTTCGCTGACGAATGCTTCCAGCCGACATTTGTCTGGTTTCGGTGCAGCCTTTTGAAGGTTATCACATACTTTATTTAAATTAGTTCCTTATTTCTAAACCTAACAGCTGTGCATCCCTCTAATTACCAGTTGTAATGTGACACAGCTACAATGGGTTTTGTTAACCTACTTAGATTCCGAAATCACTATTAAAAAAAAAAAAAAGAACAACATACTTTTACATTTGAAACGTAACAAGAGTTACTGATCACTTCATGTTTTGTATTGTCTCATATCACGCCGTTGTATCTTTTCATTGGAAAAAAAGACATATATGTTTACAGGGTTACACGATTGTTAAGGAAATGAAACAAGTTTGTTTGTTTTTGTTTGTTTTTTTAAATTTGTGTTTGTTATATGATTTACGGTAATCAAACAGAACTTTCCAATGATAAAAATGCATGTCCCTATCGCCAAAAATGTCGAAACATCTCATTTAGTTTGCAATGGTGACTATACATTCAAAGAGAAATTTATAGTTTAATTAATAAAAAAAAAAAAAACATTCATTATGCGATGGTCATGGCTACCGACAATTCAAACCTTGGTTACCGACAGTGCCATGGTTGACGACACTACAAACCTTATTGGCATTGTAACCGAAACTGTCAACAGTACCTTCATGGTTGCCGACACTGCAAACCTTATTGCCATGGTTGCCGACACTGCAAACCTTATTGCCATGGTTGCCGACACTGCAAACCTTATTGCCATGGTTGCCGACACTGCAAACCTTATTGCCATGGTTGCCGACACTGCAAACCTTATTGCCATGGTTGCCGACACTGCAAACCTTATTGCCATTGTAACCGAAACTGTCAACAGTACCTTCATGGTTGCCGACACTATCAAACGTAGTTGTTTTAAAACATGACGTTACTCTTTTTGGTAAAGGTTTTGACATCGGTACAATCACATGGAGACAGTCTAACGCTGATTGTATTTCTTCTTGGAATCATTTTTCCCAGACTCTTTGAGACTTTTAATAAATCCAGAATATCTACTTGTCATGAATCACCCGTTTTGAAAGCCTTTTTCACAATCCTCAGTAACTCCTAACATTATACAAAACCGTAGTTTTCGAAAATCATACAGAAATCGAAAAGTATCAAAGTTACATTTCTGTTGTTTCGAAAGTTTTTTTTTTTTAAATAGAGTTTAACGTCCCAGAGGATGGAGCGAACAGAGCGGCGGAGAATAGTGCTGGGTACAAATAGAGTAGTGCGCTTACAGAGCAGGTAGCCAAGCGAGCATGTGCCACAAAGACAGAGTGCCATCAGAGCATGATGTCATCAAAGCAGGATGGCATCAGAACAGGGTTCCAACAAAGCAGGTTTCCACCAGAGGAGCTTGCTAAAGAGCATGGTGCCACAAGAGCAGGGGTTCCAATAGAGATGGTGCCAACAGTTTAGTGTGCCGAACAGAGCATTGTGCCACCAGAGCAATTTGCCATTAGATCATGATGACTTTATTCAGTGCAGTGTGTCAACGTAATATTATACGAGAAAAAAACATTGAGCCACCAGAGAATGATGCAAACATAGCATTGTTCCTTTAGAGCAATGTGCAGCCAAAGCAGTATGCCAACAGAGCATTGTGCCACCAGAGCACTATTTAATTAGAACAGGATACCAACAGTGCAGTGTGCCATTAGAGCAGGATGCCTTCAGAGCTGGATGCAACCAGTGAAAGAAGCTAATATAGCTTTGTGCCAACAGAGCAGTGTGTCAACAGAGCAGGTGTGTTAAAAGGGCATTGTGTCAATAGAACAGTGTACCAACATAGCGTTGTCCCAACAGAGCAGTGTGGCAACAGAGCAGTGTGTCAATAGAGTAATGTGAGAAAAGAACATCGTAAGAAAGAGCAGGGAGCCACCAGAGCAGGTAGACCCGCAGGTTGTCCAACAAGATCAGGGAGCCACCAGAGCAGGTAGACCCGCAGGTTGTCCAACAAGATCAGGGAGCCACCAGAGCAGGTAGACCCGCAGGTTGTCCAACAAGAGCAGGCAGCCACCAGAGCAGGGAGACCCGCAGGTTGTCCAACAAGAGCAGGGAGACCCGCAGGTTGTCCATGCGAAATGATGGATAGGCGGACACTGCATAATTTAAAATAGGGAACCAGGTCAACTTGACCCATACAAGACATATTCTTTCTGTTGAGACACTTGAAAAGACAACTTATTGGTCGAGTTTCTCTATTACAAAGGCAGATACACTAGAACAGCAAGTTATTTTTTCGAGTTTCATCACGCGATTAATCTTGGAGTCGTATTTAATATAGAACAGAGTATTATCTTTGTGTTACATATACATTATGAGCTGTGAATCGGTAGGGTATGGTAAATGCATCAAATGCCATTTGATATGGTCTAAGCTTGATGTCCCAAAAATCCGTTGTTAGAAACATAGTTCAGTTTAACGATACCTATCAACGATAATTCTGCACATTGTAGAAATGTCTACACTTTAAAAGAAATTGCTTATGTTCATAACAACTGATAGAGACAGGCTATTCTACTCTCTTAAGAATTACTTCCTCAGCACATTACAAATCACGTTGGTATTACCAAAACCAGTAGTGTTACTCTAGTGATTCTCAATCTTTTAGTAAATGTAACAATTGTTATTTAATCATATGTCTCTAACACAAATGTTTATATTGATGCAAGTGGCCGTGGCCTCAATGTTTTAAGTATGCGCTTGTACATATTTGGATATTCGTTAATTGAATAGATGGTACCACTTTTTTAAAAATTTGAGAATCTAATTGATGACGCAGTCATTGAAATATGATCCGTATACACGATAACTACGATGAAATATTTGTTCAGACTGTCTACCTCCATACTACGGCCTCTACTGTACCAAAAGGTGCAATGACCGATGTGTTGGTGGACTATGTCATTTCGACGGAACATGTCATCATTGTGCAAGTCCAAATAATAAATTGCTTTGTGAACCAGGTTAGAGGTGCTTTCTTTAAGGTGCTCATGGTCGTGTATTCGGCTTTAATAATTAGACTTCAATATTTTTTTTTTAAATTTCTTTAATATGATTAGGAAGAAACATATTGTTTTCTTATATTTACTAAAAAGTATTATAATGAAGTCAAATATAGCGTTTGTAAATAAATGAAATATTTAAAATAATAATCATAACATTATTTATCAGCTTTTTTTTTTACAGCAAAAAAAAAAATAAAATAATTGTAAAATGGATTCAGGAAATTACTAGAAATAGACACTTACATATTCGGAAATTCCCTATCATAAACAGTATATATCACAGGTCTTAAGAGAAAACGTATAATAACATACAATATTACAATTAAGTTTTAACTGTTCTCAGAATCTAAAAAAAAAAAAAATAAATAAAGAAGTGTATTTATATGTCTTTATATAGTTAAAACAATATATATATATATATATATATATATATATATATATAAACTAATTTAGCATAACTTTGTCAAACTGTGATGTTGAATTAATGTGTTTTAGATTCTTTGGCTAAACTTTGCATCAAGCTAATTCGCAAATTTAACATTTTCTTTGAAAAAAATAAATAAGTGCTTTTAATTTAATTTTTAAAAGGTCAATTTTCCATTGGAGTATTTAAATATAATCCATGAGAAGTATTCATATCAATATATTTGATAATGTTAGCACACCAGATGCGTTTACTATAATATGTCCCTAATATATGTTTAAATGCAAATCTTCCTTGATCTTATTTTCTTCCAGATGAGCATCGGCCATTTAACAATTTGTTTGCATGTCTAATAATCTTTTTCTATATTCTATGACATTTTTCAACGATCTCAAACAAAAAAAAAAAAAAAAAGTTTTTTTTGTTGACGCGACTTGGCCATCCTTTGTCCTCTTATTCTTTAGGTCCAAGGATCAAGGACATTTTCTTTTTTTCTTCCAAATGAGCATCGGCCATTTAAAAATTTGTTTTCATTTCTAATAATCTTTTTCTATATTCTATGACATTTTTCAACGATCTCAAAAAAAAAAAAAAAAAAAAAGTTTTTTTTGTTGACGCGACTTGGCCATCCTTTGTCCTCTTATTCTTTAGGTCCAAGGATCAAGGACATTCGACTTGGCCCTCCTTTGTCCTTATTCTTTAGGCCCAAGGATCGAGGGAATTCGACTTGGCCCTCCTTTGTCCTCTTATTCTTTAGGCCCAAGGGTTGAGGGCATTCGACTTGGCACTCCTTTGTCCTCTTATTCTTTAGGCCCAAGGGTCGAGGGCATTCGACTTGGCCCTCCTTTGTCCTCTTATTCTTTAGGCCCAAGGGTTGAGGGCATTCGACTTGGCCCTCCTTTGTCCTCTTATTCTTTAGGGACAAGGGTCGAGGGCATTCGACTTCCCCTCCTTAGTCCTCTTATTCTTTAGGCCCAAGGATCGAGGGCATTCGACTTAGCCCTCCTTTGTCCTCTTATTCTTTAGGCCCAAGGATCGAGGGCATTCGACTTGGCCCTCCTTTGTCCTCTTATTCTTGAGGCCCAAGGATCCTTTGTCCTCTTATTCTTTAGGCCCAAGGATCTTTTGTCCTCTTATTGTTGAGGCCCAAGGATCCTTTGTCCTCTTATTCTTTAGGCCCAAGGATCCTTTGTCCTCTTATTCTTGAGGCCCAAGGATCCTTTGTCCTCTTATTCTTGAGGCCCAAGGATCCTTTGTCCTCTTATTCTTGAGGCCCAAGGAACCTTTGTCCTCTTTTTCTTGAGGCCCAAGGATCGGGGGCATTCGATATCACTAAATATTACTAAAGAAGTATTCATGTACTCGTATAATATATATACATTGTAGATGGGTTTTTTTATTTGGCGCTGCAAAAAATGGCCATATCATTGTCTTGAACTTTGCACTTCAAAAGCAGTTCGGTTGGGTAGACATTCACATGTTGATATGCAGCAATTCTTGATGCCTGCTGATGTCCAATTAAATGTTTTTAAAATGAATTCTAAGGAAATTTAAAATTGACTATAAATATGTTCCTAATGTTTGGCTTTTGTGTATACATTCTTTCCCAGATTCCCCTACAACGACCATCAAACCCAGAACAGGTGAGTTAGATCATGGCTAATAAATGTCTGTTTGATATACAGGTAAAGGTTTAGCCAGATGCTCTTAGCGTGTTAAACACGGGTTCTAGTGTTACAAAAACATTTACTCAAAAGGAAGAAATTAAAAGGACACATTTTACTCAATGGCAACAAATGAAAACATGTTAGGTTTGCCCGGTGCATCTATATACCTGATTGCGCTATTACGCGTCATTTCTGGTTTCCCATTTCAATGCACGATTCAGACGTAATACCAGTCTGGTTGTAAACACTTTAACAGTGTATCTTACGTTAGGACCATTTTAATGTTTACTAACAAAAACAGCAATTTGATTAATACAAAATCAAACAAATTTACTAACAAAATAATAATAATAAAACTAGAAAATGTAAAAGTTTGAAATAATTTAAAGAAGAAGAAAAAAAGTAATTTTTATCATGTTTCTTTGAATAGCTTCCCTTTTATACGAATATTGAGACAAGCATATTTTATATTAAACTTATAATAATTTTATACAAACTTTCATTTCATAATTATAGTTATACTTTTAAAAAAAACATATGATTAAAAAAAGAATCCGATTATGATCCTTACAGTCTTTATTGACAATCGGAGAGTGCATTTCTCAAATAAGGACACAATAAAAACATCTTAGTTTTCCTTCTGATTTTCCCTGAAATAATAATACGTTTTGCAACCAGCTCCCCTTCCACATCCGTCATTGGGAAACCACGTCCACTTTCAAAAAGGCCCTTGAAACCCATCTGTTTAGGTCCGCCTATGACCTGTGATGCACCCTCTTCGCCCTGCCTTATTTTCAGTCTTGGGTTGATCCTGTAGTCTAGGCCAAAACGTGCCAAAGTATATAGCCATTTTAATGTTTAAGCTACTGTTTCTATAGTCATTTTTTTAACATAGTTGTTACTATTCTAGTGTCTCTGGTTTTTCATTTTTATTTTATTTTAGCAATTTAAATAATGTACATGTTGTTAATAATTAAATTGTGAAGCGCTTAGAGCTTTAAGGTAAGCGCTAGATACTAATGCCTACATAAATAAATAAATAACAACATCAAACATTTGCTTTTTTAAATATTTATAACTTATTTATGACTTTATCGACCATTTCTTTGGTATACAGGTTCTGGCTGTCCAAGAGATTCCAAATGTAATTGTGCGGACAATATCTGTAATGAGGATCTTTCATGTGCGAAGAGCGCAGAATGTAAAATACCTTTCTTTGGCCATGCATGTCAATATTGTAAGTACATGGTGAAACGAAATGGCGTGTCAATATTGTAAGTACTTGTTGAAACGAAATGGCGTGTCACAATTGTAGGTAAAGACTTAAATGACCTGACATTCAATGATATAAGTATTTAAACAAAAAATAAAAAAAACATAACATGCACGTATTGTAAATAAACTTTGATATAACCTGACATACGAGTATTGTAGCAAAACTATGCTGTAAACTGACATGACAGTAATGTAGGTAAACTTTGATGTATTCTGACAAACGAGTACTGTAGCAAAACTATGCTGTAAACTAACATGACATTAATGTAGGTAAACTTTGATATAACCTGACATACGAGTACTGTAGCAAAACTATGTTGTAAACTGACATGACAGTAATGTAGGTAAACTTTGATATAACCTGACATACGAGTGCTGTAGCAAAACTATGCTGTAAACTGACATGATAGTAATGTAGGTAAACTTTGATATAACCTGATATACGAGTACTGTAGCAAAACTATGATGTAAACTGACATGACAGTAATGTAGGTAAACTTTGAAATAACCTGACATACGAGTACTGTAGCAAAACTATGCTGTAAACTGACATGACAGTAATGTAGGTAAACTTTGATATAACCTGACACACGAGTACTGTAGTAAAACTATGCTGAAAACTGACATGACAGTAATGTAGGTAAACTTTGATATAACCTGACATACGAGTACTTTAGCAAAACTATGCTGTAAACTGACATGACAGTAATGTAGGTAAACTTTGAAATAACCTGACATACGTGTACTGTAGCAAAACTATGCTGTAAACTGACATGACAGTAATGTAGGTAAACTTTGAAATAAGATGACATACGAGTACTGTAGCAAAACTATGCTGTAAACTGACATGACAGTAATGTAGGTAACTTTTGCTATAACCTGACATACGAGTACTGTAGCAAAACTATGCTGTAAACTGACATGACAGTAATGTAGGTAAACTTTGATATAACCTGACATATAAGTACTGTAGCAAAACTATGCTGTAAACTGAGATGACAGAAATGTAGGTAAACATTGATATAACCTTACATACGAGTACTGTAGCAAAACTATGCTGTAAACTGACATGACATTAATGTAGGTAAAATTTGATATAACCTGACATACGAGTACTGTAGCAAAACTATGCTGTAAACTTACATGACATTAATGTAGGTAAACTTTGATATAACCTGACATACGAGTAATGTAGCAAAACTATGCTGTAAACTGACATGACAGTAATGTAGGTAAACTTTGATATAACCTGACATACGAGTACTGTAGCAAAACTAGGCTGTAAACTGACATGACAGTAATATAGGTAAACTTTGATATAACCTGACATACGAGTACTGTAGCAAAACTAGGCTGTAAACTGACATGACAGTAATGTAGGTAAACTTTGATATAACCTGACATACGAGTACATGTAATAAAAACTATGCTGTAAACTGACATGACAGTAATGTAGGTAAACTTTGATATAACCTGACATACGAGTACTGTAGCAAAACTATGCTGTAAACTGACATGACAGAAATGTAGGTAAACTTTGATATAACCTTACATACGAGTACTGTAGCAAAACTATGCTGTAAACTGGCATGGCAGTAATGTAGTTAAACTTTGATATAACCTGACATACGAGTACTTTAGCAAAACTATGCTGTAAACTGACATAACAGTAATTTAGATAAACTTTGATATAACCTGACATACGAGTACTGTAGCAAAACTATGCTGTAAACTGACATGACAGTAATGTAGGTAAACTTTGATATAACCTGACATACGAGTACTGTATCAAAACAATGCTGTAAACTGACATGACAGTAATGTAGGTAAACTTTAATATAACCTGACATACGAGTACTGTAGTAAAACTATGCTGAAAACTGACATGACAGTAATGTAGGTAAACTTTGATATAACCTGACATACGAGTACTGTAGCAAAACTATGCTGTAAACTGACATGACAGTAATGTAGGTAAACTTTGATATAACCTGACATACGAGTACTGTAGCAAAACTATGCTGTAAACTGACATGACAGTAATGTAGGTAAACTTTGATATAACCTGACATACGAGTACTGTAGCAAAACTATGCTGTAAACTGACATGACAGTAATGTAGGTAAACTTTGATATAACCTGACATACGAGTACTGTAGCAAAACTATGCTGTAAACTGACATGACAGTAATGTAGGTAAACTTTGATATAACCTGACATACGAGTACTGTAGCAAAACTATGCTGTAAACTGACATGACAGTAATGTAGGTAAACTTTGATATAACCTGACATACGAGTACTGTAGCAAAACTATGCTGTAAACTGACATGACAGTAATGTAGGTAAACTTTGATATAACCTGACATACGAGTACTGTAGCAAAACTATGCTGTAAACTGACATGACAGTAATGTAGGTAAACTTTGATATAACCTGACATACGAGTACTGTAGCAAAACTATGCTGTAAACTTACATGACATTAATGTAGGTAAACTTTGATATAACCTGACATACGAGTAATGTAGCAAAACTATGCTGTAAACTGACATGACAGTAATGTAGTTAAACTTTGCTATAACCTTACATAAGTGTACTGTAGCAAAACTATGCTGTAAACTGACATGACAGTAGTGTAGGTAAACTTTGATATAACCTGATATTCGAGTACTGTAGCAAAATTATGCTGTAAACTGACATGACAGTAATGTAGGTAAACTTTGATATAACCTGACATACGAGTACTGTAGTAAAACTATGCTGAAAACTGACATGACTGTAATGTAGGTAAACCTTGATATAACCTGACATTCGAGTACTGTAGCAAAACTATGCTGTAAACTGACATGACAGTAATGTAGGTAAAATTTGATATAACCTGACATAAGAGTACTGTAGCAAAACAATGATGAAAACTGACATGACAGTAATGTAGGTAAACTTTGATATAACCTGACATACGAGTACTGTAACAAAACTATGCTGTAAACTGACATGACAGTAATGTAGGTAAACTCTGAAATAAGATGACATACGAGTACTGTAGCAAAACTATGCTGTAAACTGACATGACAGTAATGTAGGTAACTTTTGCTATAACCTGACATAAGAGTACTGTAGCAAAACTATGCTGTAAACTGACATGACAGTAATGTAGGTAAACTTTGAAATAAGCTGACATCATGTACTGTAGCAAAACTATGCTGTAAACTGACATGACAGTAATGTAGGTAAATTTTGATATAACCTGACATAAGAGTACTGTAGCAAAACTATGCTGTAAACTGACATGACAGTAATGTAGGTAAACTTTGATATAACCTGACATACGTGTACTGTAGCAAAACTATGCTGTAAACTGACATGACAGTAATGTAGGTAAACTTTGAAATAAGCTGACATCATGTACTGTAGCAAAACTATGCTGTAAACTGACATGACAGTAATGTAGGTAAACTTTGAAATAAGATGACATACGAGTACTGTAGCAAAACTATGCTGTAAACTGACATGACAGTAATGTAGGTAAACTTTGAAATAAGATGACATACGAGTACTGTAGCAAAACTATGCTGTAAACTGACATGACAGTAATGTAGGTAACTTTTGCTATAACCTGACATAAGAGTACTGTAGCAAAACTATGCTGTAAACTGACACGACAGTAACGTAGGTAAACTTTGATATAACCTGACATACAAGTACTGTAGCAAAACTATGCTGTAAACTGACATCAAAGTAATGTAGGTAAACTTTGAAATAACCTGACATACGAGAACTGTAGCAAAACTATGCTGTAAACTGACATGACAGTAATGTAGGTAAACTTTGATATAACCTGACCTACGAGTACTGTAGCAAAACTATGATGTAAACTTACATGACATTAATGTAGTTAAACTTTGATATATCCTGACATACGAGTACTGTAGCAAAACTATGCAGTAAACTGACATGACAGTAATGTAGGTAAACTTTGATATAACCTGACATACGAATACATGTAATAAAAACTATGCTGTAAACTGACATGACAGTAATGTAGGTAAACTTTGATATAACCTGACATACAAGTACTGTAGCAAAACTATGCTGTAAACTGACATGACAGTATTGTAGGTAAACTTTGATATAACCTGACATACGAGTACTGTAGCAAAACTAGACTGTAAACTGACATGACAGTAATGTAGGTAAACTTTGATATAACCTGACATACGAGTACATGTAATAAAAACTATGCTGTAAACTGACATGACAGTAATGTAGGTAAACTTTGATATAACCTGACATACGAGTACTGTAGCAAAACTATGCTGTAAACAGACATGACAGAAATGTAGGTAAACTTTGATATAACCTTACATACGAGTACTGTAGCAAAACTATGCTGTAAACTGGCATGGCAGTAATGTAGTTAAACTTTGATATAACCTGACATACGAGTACTGTAGCAAAACTATGCTGTAAACTGACATAACAGTAATTTAGGTAAACTTTGATATAACCTGACATACGAGTACTGTAGCAAAACTATGCTGTAAACTGACATGACAGAAATGTAGGTAAACTTTGATATAACCTTACATACGAGTACTGTAGCAAAACTATGCTGTAAACTGGCATGGCAGTAATGTAGTTAAACTTTGATATAACCTGACATACGAGTACTTTAGCAAAACTATGCTGTAAACTGACATAACAGTAATTTAGATAAACTTTGATATAACCTGACATACGAGTACTGTAGCAAAACTATGCTGTAAACTGGCATGGCAGTAATGTAGTTAAACTTTGATATAACCTGACATACGAGTACTGTAGCAAAACTATGCTGTAAACTGACATAACAGTAATTTAGGTAAACTTTGATATAACCTGACATACGAGTACTGTAGCAAAACTATGCTGTAAACTGACATGACAGAAATGTAGGTAAACTTTGATATAACCTTACATACGAGTACTGTAGCAAAACTATGCTGTAAACTGGCATGGCAGTAATGTAGTTAAACTTTGATATAACCTGACATACGAGTACTGTAGCAAAACTATGCTGTAAACTGACATGACAGTAATGTAGGTAAACTTTGATATAACCTGACATACGAGTACTGTAGCAAAACTATGCTGTAAACTGACATGACAGTAATGTAGGTAAACTTTGATATAACCTGACATACGAGTACTGTAGCAAAACTATGCTGTAAACTGACATGACAGTAATGTAGGTAAACTTTGATATAACCTGACATACGAGTACTGTAGCAAAACTATGCTGTAAACTGACATGACAGTAATGTAGGTAAACTTTGATATAACCTGACATACGAGTACTGTAGCAAAACTATGCTGTAAACTGACATGACAGTAATGTAGGTAAACTTTGATATAACCTGACATACGAGTACTGTAGCAAAACTATGCTGTAAACTGACATGACAGTAATGTAGGTAAACTTTGATATAACCTGACATACGAGTACTGTAGCAAAACTATGCTGTAAACTGACATGACAGTAATGTAGGTAAACTTTGATATAACCTGACATACGAGTACTGTAGCAAAACTATGCTGTAAACTGACATGACAGTAATGTAGGTAAACTTTGATATAACCTGACATACGAGTACTGTAGCAAAACTATGCTGTAAACTGGCATGGCAGTAATGTAGTTAAACTTTGATATAACCTGACATACGAGTACTGTAGCAAAACTATGCTGTAAACTGACATAACAGTAATTTAGGTAAACTTTGATATAACCTGACATACGAGTACTGTAGCAAAACTATGCTGTAAACTGACATGACAGAAATGTAGGTAAACTTTGATATAACCTTACATACGAGTACTGTAGCAAAACTATGCTGTAAACTGGCATGGCAGTAATGTAGTTAAACTTTGATATAACCTGACATACGAGTACTTTAGCAAAACTATGCTGTAAACTGACATAACAGTAATTTAGATAAACTTTGATATAACCTGACATACGAGTACTGTAGCAAAACTATGCTGTAAACTGACATGACAGTAATGTAGGTAAACTTTGATATAACCTGACATACGAGTACTGTAGCAAAACTAGACTGTAAACTGACATGACAGTAATGTAGGTAAACTTTGATATAACCTGACATACGAGTACATGTAATAAAAACTATGCTGTAAACTGACATGACAGTAATGTAGGTAAACTTTGATATAACCTGACATACGAGTACTGTAGCAAAACTATGCTGTAAACAGACATGACAGAAATGTAGGTAAACTTTGATATAACCTGACATACGAGTACTGTAGCAAAACTATGCTGTAAACTGACATGACAGAAATGTAGGTAAACTTTGATATAACCTTACATACGAGTACTGTAGCAAAACTATGCTGTAAACTGGCATGGCAGTAATGTAGTTAAACTTTGATATAACCTGACATACGAGTACTGTAGCAAAACTATGCTGTAAACTGACATGACAGTAATGTAGGTAAACTTTGATATAACCTGACATACGAGTACTGTAGCAAAACTATGCTGTAAACTGACATGACAGTAATGTAGGTAAACTTTGATATAACCTGACATACGAGTACTGTAGCAAAACTATGCTGTAAACTGACATGACAGTAATGTAGGTAAACTTTGATATAACCTGACATACGAGTACTGTAGCAAAACTATGCTGTAAACTGACATGACAGTAATGTAGGTAAACTTTGATATAACCTGACATACGAGTACTGTAGCAAAACTATGCTGTAAACTGACATGACAGTAATGTAGGTAAACTTTGATATAACCTGACATACGAGTACTGTAGCAAAACTATGCTGTAAACTGACATGACAGTAATGTAGGTAAACTTTGATATAACCTGACATACGAGTACTGTAGCAAAACTATGCTGTAAACTGACATGACAGTAATGTAGGTAAACTTTGATATAACCTGACATACGAGTACTGTAGCAAAACTATGCTGTAAACTGACATGACAGTAATGTAGGTAAACTTTGATATAACCTGACATACGAGTACTGTAGCAAAACTATGCTGTAAACTGACATGACAGTAATGTAGGTAAACTTTGATATAACCTGACATACGAGTACTGTAGCAAAACTATGCTGTAAACTGACATGACAGTAATGTAGGTAAACTTTGATATAACCTGACATACGAGTACTGTAGCAAAACTATGCTGTAAACTGACATGACAGTAATGTAGGTAAACTTTGATATAACCTGACATACGAGTACTGTAGCAAAACTATGCTGTAAACTGACATGACAGTAATGTAGGTAAACTTTGATATAACCTGACATACGAGTACTGTAGCAAAACTATGCTGTAAACTGACATGACAGTAATGTAGGTAAACTTTGATATAACCTGACATACGAGTACTGTAGCAAAACTATGCTGTAAACTGACATGACAGTAATGTAGGTAAACTTTGATATAACCTGACATACGAGTACTGTAGCAAAACTATGCTGTAAACTGACATGACAGTAATGTAGGTAAACTTTGATATAACCTGACATACGAGTACTGTAGCAAAACTATGCTGTAAACTGACATGACAGTAATGTAGGTAAACTTTGATATAACCTGACATACGAGTACTGTAGCAAAACTATGCTGTAAACTGACATGACAGTAATGTAGGTAAACTTTGATATAACCTGACATACGAGTACTGTAGCAAAACTATGCTGTAAACTGACATGACAGTAATGTAGGTAAACTTTGATATAACCTGACATACGAGTACTGTAGCAAAACTATGCTGTAAACTGACATGACAGTAATGTAGGTAAACTTTGATATAACCTGACATACGAGTACTGTAGCAAAACTATGCTGTAAACTGACATGACAGTAATGTAGGTAAACTTTGATATAACCTGACATACGAGTACTGTAGCAAAACTATGCTGTAAACTGACATGACAGTAATGTAGGTAAACTTTGATATAACCTGACATACGAGTACTGTAGCAAAACTATGCTGTAAACTGACATGACAGTAATGTAGGTAAACTTTGATATAACCTGACATACGAGTACTGTAGCAAAACTATGCTGTAAACTGACATGACAGTAATGTAGGTAAACTTTGATATAACCTGACATACGAGTACTGTAGCAAAACTATGCTGTAAACTGACATGACAGTAATGTAGGTAAACTTTGATATAACCTGACATACGAGTACTGTAGCAAAACTATGCTGTAAACTGACATGACAGTAATGTAGGTAAACTTTGATATAACCTGACATACGAGTACTGTAGCAAAACTATGCTGTAAACTGACATGACAGTAATGTAGGTAAACTTTGATATAACCTGACATACGAGTACTGTAGCAAAACTATGCTGTAAACTGACATAACAGTAATTTAGGTAAACTTTGATATAACCTGACATACGAGTACTGTAGCAAAACTATGCTGTAAACTGACATGACAGTAATGTATGTAAACTTTGATATAACCTGACATACGAGTACTGTATCAAAACAATGCTGTAAACTGACATGACAGTAATGTAGGTAAACTTTAATATAACCTGACATACGAGTACTGTAGCAAAACTATGCTGTAAACTGACATCACAGTAAAGTAGGTAAACTTTGATATAACCTGACATACGAGTACTGTAGCAAAACTATGCTGTAAACTGACATGACAGTAATGTAGGTAAACTTTGATATAACCTGACTTACGAATACTGTGGGAAAACGTTGCTGTAAACTTTTTGGCAGAAATATATGTAAACGTTATATAACCTGCCATGCCACTGTTGAAAATAAAATTTAAAAAAACCTGATATGTCAATTTGTGTATGTAAACTTTGATGTAAACTTACATGCCAGTATAGTAGGTTGAGGTTTATATGACAGGACATGCCAGTATTGTAAGTAAATGTTATATGACCAGACATGGCAGTATTGTAAGTAAATATGATATGACTTGACCTGCCAGTACTGTAAGAAAACTTTGATACAACCTGGCATAGCAGAACAGAAGTGAACTTTGCTATAACCCACAATGCCTTTGGTGTACTTAAACTTTGAGATAACTTAACATGTCTCTTCACAATGAACCATTTACGCAGGGAAAATCGCATCTTTAAAGTCAATATTTAAAACACAGTGCTGGTTGAAAACCACGTCAATATATAAGCGAACCATTTTTGGGCTCTCATTGGAAGACTGAGGATTATTTAAAATTATGTTGATGATAAATGTTTATTGATTATTTCTAATTTATAGAACATTTTCAATACCTTAATAATTACCACTTTTACAAGTAACACTTCATCAGTGTTTCGTCAATCGCAACATCATCAAATATTTTTAAAAAAATATGTTTAATTTATTTATTTTTTAAAATTGTAATAACTCTTTAGTAATTTGTTTTATGAAATCCATTCAGATGACGCTGGTTACGCATCAGTAGTTGAGAGCTCATTGTTAACTGACTATTCTGATGCAACTTGCCAAACGACAGAAAGTCTAACGGTTGAACTAAATGAATCGGTTGTCTTCACCTGGATGAGGATTGTGTTTGAGAAAAGTGGTATTAATATCAATATATTTATATATCCTCATCATCATGTCCCTTAGTCATAGGACCGTTGGGGCGCCACGGATGACATGTGAATCATACTCCTCCATTCCTCTCTGTCTTCAGCACTATGCACTGCATCGCCCAGTGTTAGTCCTGTCCACTCTTTGATGTTATCCTCCAACCTTTTCTTTGTCTTCATCTTCTTCTCCCTCCTCTTGTGGTGCCCTCCAGTATATCTTTGGCAAGCCCTTGTTTCCTTGTTACGTGAATGTAACCATTGTAGTTTGCGTCTTTTCACAGTCACTAATAGGTCATCGTACTCCCTATTTGCCTGACGAACCCTTTCTTTCACTGTATCATTAGAGATATGGTCCCAATAGCAAATGACACAAATGCTTCTGAAGCATCTCAACTCCATCGCCTTTATTTTCCTTTCAAGATCGGCTGTTAATGTCCAGGATTCGCAGGTATTCAGGAAAATGCAGAGAACTAATGAGCACATAAGCCTGATTTTGGTGCTGGGGGCTATATTTTTGTCATACCATATTTTATTGAGCCTCTTTCCTGGAGCAATCCTGGACATCATTTCGGGCTTGGAGCCTTGTTCGGAGACTACTGCTCATTGGTTATTTGAAGCGGCCGACAGTCTCTATTTTTTCCTCCCTGACCTTGATTTCAGGGGTGATGCATGCGGTATAATTTGTCATCTGTTTTGTCTTTTTGGCACTGATTAGCATGCCGTAGGACGACGAGGTCTTATCGAGACGCTTTACCAGGTCGGCCAGCTCTTCTTCGTTCCCAGCCAGATCGTCTATGTCGTCCGCAAAGCGTAGGTTGGTGATTGTTCTGCTACCATTGCTGACTGTCCCTTCATGCGCTTCCAGAGCATCTGACATAATTCTCTCTAGGAAGATGTTGAATAGGTTGGGGAGAGCAGGCAGCCTTGTCGTACTCCTTTAGTGGTCTTGAACCATTCTCCGATGTTGTTGTTGCGGAAGACTGCACTGGTAGCCTTATCATAGAGGTTGCATATCATGCCTGTTAAGTTTTCTGTTGATGTTGTAGTGCCTCATGGTGTTCCATAAAGCAGCATACCAAACCCTGTCAAATGTTTTCTTGATGTCAACAAAGAAGTGGTAATCGATGTTGTTGGTGTTGAGCATATTTCTCACATATTCTTCGGAGGTTTTGAATCTGCTCAGTAGTGCCCCGTCCTTGTCTGAAGCCCGCCTGTTCTTCAGCAATGATTCTGTTGGCATATTGTTTTAGTAGGTTCAATATGACCTTCAGCATGACCTTGCTTGGATGACTTATTAGGCTAATTGTGTTATAGGTTTGGCATAGCTGTAGGTTATCTTTTTGGGGGAGGGTTGCGATGAGCGATTGGGTCCTTGGTTTGGGCCATTCTCCTGTCAGCCAGATTTTCTTACAAATACTGAATAGGGCACTTATCATTGCTTCTCCTCCTTGTTTCATCAACTCGGGAGGGACATAATCCACTCCTGTGGCATTTCCTGTTTGGAATGCCTGGACTTCTGCTTCTACTTTTGCGCAGAGAATAGGGTAGTGATCATTGTCTGTTGTTGGAGGGCAGAGAATAGGGTAGTTATCATTGTCTGTTGCTGGAGGGCAGAGAATAGGGTAGTTATCATTGTCTGTTGCTGGAGGGCAGAGAATAGGGTAGTGATCATTGTCTGTTGTTGGAGGGCAGAGAATAGGGTAGTGATCATTGTCTGTTGCTGGAGGGCAGAGAATAGGGTAGTTATCATTGTCTGTTGCTGGAGGGCAGAGAATAGGGTAGTGATCATTGTCTGTTGTTGGAGGGCAGAGAATAGGGTAGTGATCATTGTCTGTTGCTGGAGGGCAGAGAATAGGGTAGTTATCATTGTCTGTTGCTGGAGGGCAGAGAATAGGGTAGTGATCATTGTCTGTTGTTGGAGGGCAGAGAATAGGGTAGTGATCATTGTCTGTTGCTGGAGGGCAGAGAATAGGGTAGTGATCATTGTCTGTTGCTGGAGGGCAGAGAATAGGGTAGTGATCATTGTCTGTTGCTGGAGGGCAGAGAATAGGGTAGTGATCATTGTCTGTTGCTGGAGGGCAGAGAATAGGGTAGTGATCATTGTCTGTTGCTGGAGGGCAGAGAATAGGGTAGTGATCATTGTCTGTTGCTGGAGGGCAGAGAATAGGGTAGTGATCATTGTCTGTTGCTGGAGGGCAGAGAATAGGGTAGTGATCATTGTCTGTTGCTGGAGGGCAGAGAATAGGGTAGTGATCATTGTCTGTTGCTGGAGGGCAGAGAATAGGGTAGTGATCATTGTCTGTTGCTGGAGGGCAGAGAATAGGGTAGTGATCATTGTCTGTTGCTGGAGGGCAGAGAATAGGGTAGTGATCATTGTCTGTTGCTGGAGGGCAGAGAATAGGGTAGTGATCATTGTCTGTTGCTGGAGGGCAGAGAATAGGGTAGTGATCATTGTCTGTTGCTGGAGGGCAGAGAATAGGGTAGTGATCATTGTCTGTTGCTGGAGGGCAGAGAATAGGGTAGTGATCATTGTCTGTTGCTGGAGGGCAGAGAATAGGGTAGTGATCATTGTCTGTTGCTGGAGGGCAGAGAATAGGGTAGTGATCATTGTCTGTTGCTGGAGGGCAGAGAATAGGGTAGTGATCATTGTCTGTTGCTGGAGGGCAGAGAATAGGGTAGTGATCATTGTCTGTTGCTGGAGGGCAGAGAATAGGGTAGTTATCATTGTCTGTTGCTGGAGGGCAGAGAATAGGGTAGTTATCATTGTCTGTTGCTGGAGGGCAGAGAATAGGGTAGTGATCATTGTCTGTTGCTGGAGGGCAGATAATAGGGTAGTTATCATTGTCTGTTGCTGGAGGGCAGAGAATAGGGTAGTGATCATTGTCTGTTGCTGGAGGGACATTAATCATATTTGGGTCTATTTTTAAACTTTCATTATAAAGCTCTGAACAGTATTCAGTCCATCGTTTGATGCTATCATTTTCTTCGGTCAAACATTTACCATGTGTTTCCTGTATGGTAGTACTACGCCCTTGTATTGCAGTGGATAGCTCTTTCACTACCTGAAAAGTATTTTTGCTATTGTTTTTCTTCAAGCAGTTTTTAATGTTGTAACATAGCTCTTCAATCCAGTTCTTCTTTGCCATTTTAATACCCTTTTTGATGGCTTGATTAACTGACCTATATTTAATGCCCCCCTCTGTATTTTCTATTTTTTAATTTTCTTTAACTGCCTCCTTTAATCACACAAATCAAGTATGTCAGCCGTCACCCATGGTTTCCGTGTTGTTGGATGTTTACCGAGGATGTCGTGAGCTGTATCCGTCACATCTGTATTGAAGTTATCAATCAATGTGTCCATGTGTGAACAATCGGCATCAATGATTTTAAGCACAGCAAAGTTTCCTCCTATTATTGCCTGAAAGGCCTCTGCTACTTTAGAATCCTTCAGCTTTTCAAGATCAATTTGATCCTGATATTTCCTTTTTTGTTCATCCTTTTTAAGTGCAGTCTAAAGGTCATCATGACTAGGACGTGGTCGCTCCCGATCTCTCCTCCATGGAAGCTGCCAAAGTTTATACTAGACCGGAAGCGTGTTTGCATCATGAATCAGTCAATCTGGTTGATTGGGGCTGTGTCATTTGGTTTTGCTGGACACTTCATGTTCACCCAATGTGTTGGCCAGTATGAGTTCGTTGAAGGTGGCGAATTCAGACCTCTCTCGCTTGAAGTTGTCCGCACGTTCCTTTCCAGTTTGTATAGGCATCTTCTCCTACCTTGGGAATCCAATCACCTTGAAAAACAAGAACGTCCTTCTTGGGTGTTTGGTTTAGCACATCCAGTAGCTGATGGTAGAAGTCGTCCACTTCTTCGTCAGAATAATCTGTAGTTGGTGCATACGTCTGCACGGTGGTGATGTTGAATGGATTTGCCCTTAGACAAAGAGTGATGAGCCGGTTCGAAACCGGTCGACAGCTCATAAGACTGTTCTTAATGTTTGTGTGGACGAGGAAGCCTACTCCTTGTTCGTGTTTGGCCTCCGGTCCACTAAAATACAGTATGTAGCTCTCCTTGGTCGATATTTCTCCAAAGTTTTGCCATCTCATTTCACACAGATCTAGGATGTCCAATCTGTATCTGCTCATTTCATGAACTAATTCCTCCACATTGCCCGTTTCTCTCAACGATCTCACGTTCCAGGTATCTAGGGTAATGTTATACCTGGCACTGATACTGTTTCTGTGCTGACCAGTAGCATACTTTTAGCCTCCATCCCGTTCAACGACGGTAGGCGTGGTTCTTTATAACCCGGGTGACGACTGATCAGGTTTGGATTGTGAATCTGTTCTCATGTACATAAAGCGTATCTAGAGCATTTGTCGCATGGTGGCGCCCATCTCTCTCCAAGCCTTTTGTGTCTATTATACCATAATCATGTTGTGGCAGGAAGCTATCCTTTGCATAGTGATAATGGAGATTTTGTCTATGAAATTTTATTGAAGGAAATTAGTTATCCGAAACAAAGATTATGAACATATGCAGATTCTTAAGGATATATTCCTCAGAAATCATTATTTCCATCAATGAATTTCTTGTAAATCCTTGTTTCCTTCCACTTGTGCTATAATTCTTTCTTTTTTACGCCATCTTGTTGCAGTCGGAACTATCACACAAATATATGTGTAAGTTTCTTTACAAAGATTCGTTTGATTTATATTAAAAAAAATAGTATTTAGATTGAAAATTAAAAGCAGCATTTTTGAGTTACGTCTTAGAAAAAAGACTTTAAAAATTGAAGAAACTCTAAATATCTGGAAATGTAATGTCATTAATTGTTGGTTTTTATACTGACAGTGATTACAAGATAACGGATCCTTTGTTTCCCATAAGGAAAACCGGAATACAAATTTTTTTATGTCAAAAATTTCAGCAAAGCTTTCAACCAATGTTGTTCATGAATTAAACACAAGATTATAATTAATAGCCAAATTAAAACCATTTAGAATTTTAATGAACACTATTCGGAAAGAGCCAGAAATATTTAAAATGCTATAATTTCGACTTCAGTGAGGCGCCAAAGATTTAAACTACGTAATTAGCTTTTAAGAGGAGATTTACCGGAAAATCATCAATTAACTTCAACAATTACGTATCATTTTGGACACTTGATCTTATGATACGAAGCAGTAGTTTGGGGTGGAAGGCAGGCGAGGATAAGTGGGATAATTAAAGAAAGAAAAAAAAAGTTCAATCCCATTTTCATCAGTCCAGTTTATTTATGGATACATAGTGAACTGAGTGAATAACAATGTTTCTTAACGGAAATAAAAATGTTGTTCAACTGTGAACAAACACAACTATAAAGACATTTATTTGTTCAAAGGATTCATATTATAAAAAGCGTTTTTAAATGTGTTTGTTCTTTTCATCAGAGCCGTTAGAGATCAATTTAACTTTTCATCTGGTCGCATCGGGGGCAGATGACGTCACGATCTGCGTCAAACAGAGAACCGTTCAGACGACTGCCAACACATTTGATGTCTTCTGTGAAAATGTGGCGACCGTCGATAAAATTAGTGTGTCTTTGGATAAAAACGTGTCAGTCTGTTCTATTTATATCAACACCGGTACGTGTTGTTAATGGCCTCGTTCAAGAGGTATTCTATTTTTAGCATCATCGTTACGTTTCACATTGCTTTCTTCAAGTTGTCTTCTATTTCAAATGAAAATCCATGCGCACATTCATTCCTTTTGCCAGCTGTATTTTATTTGTAGGACATTCATTAACTGTATCATCGCCTTTATGATTTTATTGTGGATTAGTTCTCGATGTTTTACATTTCAATCAACGCCTATGCTTAAGTATGTCAATGACGTATTTGTGCAAGTGTATATATGCATGGGCGCCCGCAGAAAAATTTCGCGGGGTGGGGGGCAAAAAAAAAATTGATAATTTTTTTTTTGAAAGGGGGCAAAAAATTTTTAGTAATGTTTTAATGTAGTATTAATTAACTGTAGCGTAATTGTATGGTGAACGAACAGACAGGACATCAGCTTAGTTACATTCTCTTTATTTTTATCTTTACTTTAATACATTTTCTGTTTATTTGTGTCTAAAACTTTTTTATCCAATCAATCCAGGGGGGGAAAGTGCCCCCTCTTGCCCCCCACCTCCATAAATGCTAATCTTCAAAGTTAAACAAGCAGGATAGATATATCTTATTAAGAACATCCACTAGTAAGTAAAAGACATAATCTCTACTCTTAGGTCGGAACTATGCACTGGAAGCGGCCATATCGTTGCCAGACATGCCAGCCACTGAAGCGAAACTCAAAGAGTTGGTCAAAACAATAAACGACGGAGCATCCACTCCTGACGGTTACATAATTTTGGCTCCTGATTTCTTGAACATTCTCTTGGTGAAACTGAAGTCGCCCCGCTCCATCGCCTTACTGCGTCTTCATATTGGCAAGTGCTATTTCCATGTTGTTGCCTGAAGATTGTATCTTTTTAAAGAAAAAAAAAATTACAGCAGATTTTAAACAAAACTAAAATATAAATTAGGAAATAGAATTAGCAAGTGCCCTAATACACGCACAAGTGTGCCCTAATACACGCACAAGTGTGCCCTAATACACGCACAAGTGTGCCCTAATACACGCACAAGTGTGCCCTAATACACGCACACGTGTGCCCTAATACACGCACAAGTGTGCCCTAATACACGCACAAGTGTGCCCTAATACACGCACACATGTGCCCTAATACACGCACACGTTTGCCCTAATACACGCACACGTGTGCCCTAATACACGCACAAGTGTGCCCTAATACACGCACAAGTGTGCCCTAATACACGCACACGTGTGCCCTAATACACGCACACGTTTGCCCTAATACACGCACACGTGTGCCCTAATACACGCACACGTGTGCCCTAATACACGCACACGTGTGCCCTAATACACGCACACATGTGCCCTAATACACGCACACATGTGCCCTAATACACGCACACATGTGCCCTAATACACGCACACATGTGCCCTAATACACGCACACATGTGCCCTAATACACGCACACATGTGCCCTAATACACGCACACATGTGCCCTAATACACGCACACATGTGCCCTAATACACGCACACATGTGCCCTAATACACGCACACATGTGCCCTAATACACGCACACATGTGCCCTAATACACGCACACATGTGCCCTAATACACGCACACATGTGCCCTAATACACGCACACATGTGCCCTAATACACGCACACATGTGCCCTAATACACGCACACATGTGCCCTAATACACGCACACATGTGCCCTAATACACGCACACATGTGCCCTAATACACGCACACATGTGCCCTAATACACGCACACATGTGCCCTAATACACGCACACATGTGCCCTAATACACGCACACATGTGCCCTAATACACGCACACATGTGCCCTAATACACGCACACATGTGCCCTAATACACGCACACATGTGCCCTAATACACGCACACATGTGCCCTAATACACGCACACATGTGCCCTAATACACGCACACATGTGCCCTAATACACGCACACATGTGCCCTAATACACGCACACATGTGCCCTAATACACGCACACATGTGCCCTAATACACGCACACGTGTGCCCTAACACACGCACACATGTGCCCTAATACACGCACACATGTGCCCTAATACACGCACACATGTTGATGTGCTGGAGTCGAGAGCATCATTTATCGATTTTTGTTTTTATTTTGTCTACAAATTATTTTTTTACTTTTTATTATTTCCTATTCTATTCTTTTGTATTATAACTGTATTCTATTCTTTTGTATTATAACTGTATTCTATTCTTTTGTATTATAACTGTATTCTATTCTTTTGTATTATAACTGTATTCTATTCTTTTGTATTATAACTGTATTCTATTCTTTTGTATTATAACTGTATTCTATTCTTTTGTATTATAACTGTATTCTATTCTTTTGTATTATAACTGTATTCTATTCTTTTGTATTATAACTGTATTCTATTCTTTTGTATTATAACTGTATTCTATTCTTTTGTATTATAACTGTATTCTATTCTTTTGTATTATAACTGTATTCTATTCTTTTGTATTATAACTGTATTCTATTCTTTTGTATTATAACTGTATTCTATTCTTTTGTATTATAACTTTATTCTATTCTTTCTCTTGAAATGTGCCATTTAGAATTAAATAGTTTAAAAATAATAACATTTAAAAAAAAGAGTAACATTAACTTATTTTTCTAACATGGATTTTTGTCTGAATTTTGTTTATACAGGTCTACCCGAAGAAAATAATTTTAAATTGAGCATAAAATGCTTGGATGCCCTTGGCTCACAAGTGTTCAGATTCGATTCCCCTCTACAGAAGGAGAGAACTGTCGATGTCTTCATACCGTCAAGGCCAGTCATTGAAAGTCTAGAACTGAAAATTCTCGAGGGTTATGTTGGCATCAGAGAATTTCAAGTTTTTGGAGGTATTTAACCAAACCTAGATGAGCTTGAGGAAAACAATTTTTTTTCTAAAATACTTTATTGCTACTCGCATTTCAATCTTGTTGGTCACATTTTTTTTTTTACTCACGGGATTCCTTTTTCTAAGTTGATCGTTGTTGTTCGCGTCAGCGTTTTTCAGTGAACGACGGTAGATTGGTGAGTACGGGAGCAAATAATATAGACCTATAGTGGTGTGGTTGTGGGTGATTGGGAAATAACACTGTACCCTTTCGCTATGATTTAACGGATTGTGTGTTGTGACGACTGTTGGAATATCAATAATATACAGAGAAAAATGATATTACTTCAAAAGGGCATTGAACATCGATTTGAAAAAAAAAATAAAAATAAACAAAATCAATTCCTTCAAAATTTTCTAAAATTCATCCAGATAAATATACGTAATTTTCATTTACACTCAGTTTTATTAATTCGGCTACTCTTCTGAAATATCTTTATTTGTCTGATGTATTGTTAAACATTTAAATTCATTTTCGAAAGAACGTCCATTTAATTTTAACACGATTTTTCAATTATACTTTTATATTCGTATCTGTCAGTTAGATGATTATTTTAAATATTTTATTTTTGGAATCAAGAAATCATACTGAGGTACTTTGTGCAATCATGTGTTTTTCTTTTCATCTGTAGATTATTTTATTAGTTCACAGATCAAACTCAACAATGTGGAAATACTAAAGCGTAGTTAAAAAAACTAAAAATAAATGAACTACGTCCCCATAACGTTAAGAACACTTATTTTTTGTAAATGTCATTTTGTGTATTTCTGGTCTTCAATATCCTTCCAATATTTTAGAAATGCTTTAACTGTTTTAGCCTCACAGACATTATTGTTCACCAGATCGAAGCTCTTGCAAACTTAAGCGTGTATTGATCTGACAGCGTAGAACATGGCCATGTTTCACATAATTAATAGTATAGTTTATCAAATAACATGAAATGCAACTTTTTAACCAACAAAGAATTGATTGGTCATGGTTTTATTGAAATACACTATCTTATATGTTTGTGTCACATTATTTTGACCAGAAGATACAATATGTAAAACTCTAGAGTTCTGCGTACAATGATACTTTGGTTTCTTCTGTTTTCTTATATTAAAGAAACTTCAAACATCCTCATTTGGGCTGCGAAGGAAAAAAAAACAACAAAATACGAAAATAAACAGCTTCATGGAATGCGCAATCTTAGTATTACATAAATAATTGTTTTTGCGATATAAATATATATATATATATTCTACTGTTCGAGTTGTGGATGTTGGAACTTGGTAAGCGGTCTTGTAACTGTTCTTTATTTGTATCTGATGGTAAGATCATAGTAGAGTTTTTAATGTATATCATATTACCATCTTATAGTTAGTTTATTAATTTATATATGATATTCATATTGTACGATTATCTATTTATATTTTATGATCTGTTTTTACTGTTATTTTTTTATATCTGATGGTCAGATTGTACTGTAGTTTATTTATAACCTGATTATCAGATTGTAGTTTTGTGATTTATTTATGTATGATGGTAAGATTGTAGTGTTTTTTTAATTTATATGTGATGTTTAGATTTTATTGTTATTTATTTATTTAATTATGATGGCCACAATGTATCAACGTTATTTTTATTGATATATGGTTGTCGGATTAGAGTAAGTTCATTAATTTTTATCTGATGGTCAGATTGTACTACTACCATTTAGTTATACATGATGGTCAGATTGTACTGTTATTTATTTATATCTGATGGTCAGATCGTAGTACTTTTTATTTCTTTATTTCTGATGGCCATATTGTCCTGATCTTTATGTACATGTCATGGCCAGATTATCCCATTATTTATTGATAGCTGATGGTCACATTGCTCTGTAATTTATTTGTATCTGATTGTCAGATTGTATGTCATTTATTTCTATCTGATGGCCAGATTGCTCACCTCCGAATTATGGAATTGACTGTGAACATGTTTGCCCGAAGACATGTTTAAACAACACCTGTAATCTTGATGGGACTTGTCATCAGTGTTACGGAGACAGGCGAGGGAAGTTTTGTACTGAAGGTGACAGGAAATGTGAACATTTAGAGATAAGCATAAACATTGTGTTACAGAGGCCTACTGCTATAATGTGTCCAGAATTGAATCTCTTTTGAGAATGTACGATTTGTGACAAACAGTACATAACAAATGACGATACCATTGATCAAATACAGTAATTAGAATCGATTATCAAACTACTGTTAATTACACCTAATAATTTATTAAGTTAGCTTTTATAATACAAATACAAAATGAATAAAACTAAAATTAATCACTTATTTTAGAGCATTGGACATGTAGGCTACTTGGACAATGTTTGTAGGTGCACACTCGTCTTACGCAGTAAATATAATGTACAATATCTATGATCAGGAGACTATGTCAGGGTATTGGTCTCGCTCCCTCTCTTTGTCTCATTGACTCTCTATCTTACTCGATCAGCATATGTACAGTATTCATAGCGACTTTTCCAGAAAGGGGTATAACATTTTTTTCTGAATCAGAGCCTTTCTTGAAAGTTCTGAAGAATTATGATTCTATTCTAAAGTCTATAGACTATGTTTTCATGTCAAGGAAGACTATTTATAATAAACCGCACACAGTCACGTGGTCAAACTTAGGGTCAAACAAAGTTCATGCACGAGAAAAGGTCCGGTAAACACAGAGTAAACAAGGTCAGTTTCTACAGCAACAACTGAACAATTTAAAGTGTGCCCTGTACAACACTACTTTTTTTCAAAGTGTGTCTTCTACAATCCTATTCCAAGTGTGTCTTCTACAATCATATTTCAAGTGTGTCTTCTACAATCATATTTCAAGTGTGTCTTCTACAATCATATTTCAAGTGTGTCTTCTACAATCATATTCCAAGTGTGTCCTGTAAAATATATTCTTCCAAAGTGAGTTGTAAACACGTTCAACCTAAAGCTAGCGACATGAAAATGAAATGAAACTTTGTTAAATATTACAATTAAAGAATAACGTTTTTTCTTGACAACCCAATTAAACCAAAAATCGTTTACTATTTAGGAAATATGAAGATAGAAAAAAAAGCTACACAAATATGATTCTATTTAAGTATGTTAAACTAGTTATATATCACTAGAAATGTCCAGATTAAATTTATTTTGCGTGTGATTCGTCGGCCATTCAAAAACATGCAAAAGTTTATTACACAAAAAACATAAATATCAAACTTAATTTTTTTTTCCATTTTAACGCAAAATACAGTTTTATTAATGGCAACTTTTTGAGTTTGAGAATAGTTCTTTAGAAATCACAAGCTATTTACTGACTTGAGCATTGATTAACATATTTTTATTGAGATATAACTTTTATTATAATTACGATTTTTCGATAATATAGCTCAGAACTGGGACAGTGATTGGTTAATTGTCATTGAACAAACTATGTATAAAATCCGGTAGCGTTACATATCTATAACATGGTACATAAGTTTTTGTATTTTAAGATCAGAGTAAATTTTAACTGCTTTTGGAAAATATATCTCCTCCTACGTTAGTTGCATGGACAAAAAGATGGTTGGCATAGTCCTGTACAAGGTAAACTATAAAGACAACTAAATGATGCTAGAAACCTAAACATCCACATATAGATATTTCGTTATAAAATGGCAAAATCGCATGTAATGTTTGTTATATATACTTTAATGGGAGTTCAATTGTTTAGAAGTTTTTTATACGCAATAGCAAAATTAAGTTATGCCTTACGTTAATACATGGTAAGACCGCAACACAACTTATCGTTTCAAATAGATTACCTTTTATCAAATTTCTAGCTTTTAACTATATTTCCTTTAGACTTTAAAAAATAGTAACACCTTTAAAATGTGTTCTGAGGATGTCCAAATATAACACACAGGTTATTGTTTTCTAAAAATATAAAATAATATAATTTGTTTGGCAAAACGTGAAAAAAATGGAAGCGACAAAAACTGTGACTTAATTTATTTGTGTTCTGTTTTTATACACGTTTTCCCGAATTTTGTGTCATTGTATTTCTTCTACCTCGTTTGATTGCATTCTTTCCACAGATAGTATCATTCCATTCTCTCAAAGGCGCTTATTGATAAAACGAACATAATTTGAAGTTGTGTGTCCATGCCAGTTAGCATTTTAAATCACAGTCAAAGTGCTTTCTTTAGACATTCAATTCAGTTCGCTCTCTTTTACTCACCAGGAGACTTAAAATGTCCAAGTGGATACATAGGGCCGAAATGTGAACAGCTGTGTCACTGCACTGGTGGCGCGTGTGATAAGAACGGTGAATGCACAGGTGGGGCGAAATGTAAGCCAGGATGGTTTGGAAAAGCTTGTCAGTACCGTAAGTAATGGTTTGGAATAGCTTGTCAGTACCGTAAGTAATGGTTTGGAATAGCTTGTCAGTACCGTAAGTAATGGTTTGGAAAAGCTTGTCAGTACCGTAAGTAATGGTCTGGAATAGCATGTCAGTACTGTATGTAATGGATTAGAATAGCTCGTCAGTACCGTAAGTAATGGTTTGGAAAAGATTGTCAGTACCGTAAGTAATGGTTTGGAATAGCTTGTCAGTACCGTAAGTAATGGTTTGGAAAAGCTTGTCAGTACCGTAAGTAATGGTCTGGAATGGCTTGTCAGTACTGTATGTAATGGATTGGAATAGCTCGTCAGTACCGTAAGTAATGGTTTGGAAAAGATTGTCAGTACCGAAAGTAATGGTTTGGAAAAGCTTGTCAGTACTGTATGTAATGGATTGGAATAGCTTGTCAGTACCGTAAGTAATTGTTTGTAAAGCATTTCAGGACTATATGCTACGGTTTGGAACATCTTTTCAGTACCGTAAGTAAAAATTTAAAATAGCTTGTCAGTTCTGTCAGTAATGAAATGTAAGAGCTTGTCAGTTCTGTTAGTAATGAAATGTAAGAGCTTGTCAGTTCTGTCAGTAATGAAATGTAAGAGCGTGTCAGTTCTGTCAGTAATGAAATTTAAGAGCTTGTCAGTTATGTCAGTAATGAAATGTAAGAGCTTGTCTGTACTAAAAGTTATGGTTTGGAATAGCTTACCAGTTTCGAAAGTAATGATTTGAAATATCGTGTCAGTATTGTAAGTAATAGATTGGAATATAAATGTCAGTACTGTAAGTAAGGGTTTGGAATGGCTTTTCAATACTGTAAGTAAAGATTTAGAAAAAAAAATGTTTGTAATGTAGGTAATAGTTTAGCATAGCCTGTCTGTACTGTACGTAATGAATTGGATCAGCTTTTCTTTACAATTTTTTATGTTTTGTTATCAGTATTTTCCAAAATAATCTTTCTTTTTCTGTTTTTAAAATTAATTTTCAAATTATATATCAGAATGAACAAATATGTTTCATAGTTATTTATTTTAATTTAGTATCTTATTGATTTTAAAAGAAAAACTTTTTTTTTTCTCTTCTTTTATTTTCTTCTTTGTTTTCTTTTTTTGTTTTTTGTTTTTTTGTTTTGTTTGCTTTCATCTATTTTTAACATTGCGTACCAAGTATTTTAAAAAGAAATTACGACGATGCCTTTGAGTAAATTAATACGCTCAATTTTAAAATAAACTGATGTTTATTTAAAACAATATTAAACAATTATGACGAGTTTTACTTATTTATGTATTAGCATCATGTAAATATGATCATGTCAATTATTGTGATTATGATGCTATATCTAGTAAACATAACGTGATTGAGAGTAGCATTACAGGGTCCACTCAGGTCGCTAATGAGGGGCGCCCAAAGGAAGAGGGGCGCCTCCAAGGAAGTATTTGGAGGCGTATTAGAAAGGCCAAACGTCACCATGATCAAGAGGATGTTTAAGGGGTGATAACTATATAATTACTTTTGTAATTACGTTTTAATTAGTAATCACCTCTTGTTGTGTTACTAATTAATTTTAACGTAATTGCTTTGTAATTTTAAATGTATGGTCATTTAACGAGCGGTTCTCATTATGTGAGGGTCCTTTTTTTAAATTTGGCCTTAATGACTTTTTCACAGTTATTTTTAATTAGGATTCTCCATTACTTGTTTCGTATTTTTAAGTTTTAAAATTATGTTGGCTTATAGTAGACGCATTGCATCAATATATTGTAACATGACGTTTTTTTAAAGAGCGATTCTCAAGGTGTGGGGATCATTTAGTCTTTTATTTTCATTTTTAAAATTATTTTTAATGCATTTTGTTTGAGTGTTATTTTTATTGTTTTTAAATTTTGAGTGATTCTTAATTAAAGTGTCATTTTCGATATTTATTTTCTTTGCTTTTCTAATATTTTTAAATAATATGTCTTTTAATTCCATATTTTTATTTATGTTTATTGAGGTGTTCGCAAATGTGGCTTAGTTGTCACTAGACATAACGGTTGGTTGTAGCATAATGGTCTTGATTTGAATTGTTATCAATGTGGGTTAATTGTTAAGAGATATTCGTGTGGTGAAATGACTTTTAGATTAGGGCAGAAAGAACAACTCTGATGAGTGTTGCACCTGCTTATGTCTAGGGGTATTAGGTAATGTCGATTTTACACACCAAGGCTAATAATAACATAATCATTTTTACCTTAACCACAAATACTTTAGAACACTATTTAGCAAATGAAATGGCTAATTTATTTCCATGCATATGGCATAATGGTGAAGTATTTGCAAAACACCTTGCAAAGTTATGTATCTAAGTTATAGTTTATTATAAACAATGGTCTCCCGTATAGCCTATGTTTCGTCATAAATGTTGCTTTGCTTTTTACCTCAATTGTATAAACTCAGTCCTTTCACACTTAAATAATAAGTCACTCATGCTGATCATCTGGCTTGAACATCTGATTTGAACATCTGACTTGAAAATCTGACTTAAACATTTTACTTCAACATCTGACTTGAACATCTGACTTGAACATCTCACTTCAACATTTGACTTGAACATCTGATTTGAACATCTCACTTGATCATCTTACTTGAACCTCTGGGTTGATCATATGACCTGAACATCTGATTTGATCAGTCACTAGTAATATGTGGAAGTGGCTCCTTTGATTCCCCATTCCGTGGCCTTTCAGGGCGATCACGTAAGTGGGTTGACAGACTAGTAAACTATGGGCAGCTCTGATGATCTGGTTAGATCTTGCACAATAGTGAGATCACTTCAACGTAGAAGTGGATTTTCTGGTCCTGTCCTTCGTGGCTTCTTGTGGCGTTCGCGCGAGAGGACGAAACAGAAATGCGATGCTGGAGAGTTACTTCAAGGGTGGAAGTTAATTTTATAATTATTTACCTCGTGGCTTTTCAGCGTTCAGTACTTTTCATGGCGTTCACGCAGCTGGATGGATACGGCAGTACAATACCAAGATCCATTCACTGTGGAACTGGTCTGTACATCCCATGTACCTTGTGGTTTTTTCAGGGATCAGCGCTTTTCAGGGAGTTCACTCGGGTGGATGATACCAAACACAACTGTACCTTCTGAAATACATCTTCCACAGCACGCTGTGGTGGGTGTATGTAAAACTACTCTAGCACGCGGTCCTGTGGTGGCACGCAATGACTTGGTTTTCCTGAGGTGGCTCCTGGGCTGGGTTCGTAGACTCAGGCCCCAGTACACCGATTCATCAATTCAAATGCTTAGGTGCTGTTGACTGTACTGCAGTGGTACGGCGATCTAGCAACCATACTATATGATTATGATGATAAAAGAAAAGAAGAGAACAATTATTCAAATATTCGTGAGCTAACTAACCCTTCTCCAACGGCAACGAATTCTGATCGAGACTTCAATGGAGATATACATTATCCAATGTTTATATCATTTCTGGATAGCTGTATTCATCTAGACCATTGTCGGCGCAAGCATAGATGGCTAGCTTCGACACGTGGCAATGAATCTTTTCATACATAACTATACAATAACTTAATAATACACAGGATAGATTAATATGACATATCCAGTCAACTGTATTGGTTAACATATTGGCTAATAACTATCTAGTCGCCACATCACCATCCATACGATTGGATAAAGTCTAGATATTCAAAGCTTAAAATGGCTGCCAAGTGTCCTGTGACGAAGGCACGTGTAAAGCTAATGAATCAATTAAAGTCATTCTAATCAGAATGATAATCCATACATTACACAGTAAGTAGTTAACTAACTATGTACATGGTAATACAGATCAGATTTTCAAATATAGAAACGAAATTGAAATGTTTGTCCAACTGACTAGGATTAGAAAAAAAAATGGCTTTACGGTGCTCAAAGTTTGCTGCTGACTTGAGAGTCGTTCACGAAAGGACATATTTTAGTTATGCAACTGCTTTTATACTGATCCTACTCTAATTGAACGAGCACGACCACATGATATCCAATTTCAATGATCTCAATAATTTGATGCGTGACGTAAAAAGATCGCTCACCCAAAACGAGACATGGCCGACTAGACTAGTGCGTCCGTCCTTGACCATTTTCTTGGTTCTAAGATGCAACAGTTCATTGACTTTAAACATGAGGTGGACGGTGATCAGGGTGAATTACTCGTCGTGACCTCCAAAAAACAAAGGGGGGGGGGTGGGCTTCTAGTTAGGTCGTCGTGAGTAAATGGACATTTTTATGTCGGCTCCATTAAGTCACAATACGGACGGATGTTTTATCTTGTTTAGAAATACTTTTTCTTGTATTCTTGTAAAATAACTTAAGTTAAATGAGTGGTTCTCTTTTTTGTGTGGTTTAGTCGGTATTGAAAATGTTTCTTGTTCTGAATTTTCAATTAGCAGACCTCTTTATTTTTTTAAATAATTGTAATACTTTCATTTCTGGTGTATTTTCAAGATCAATTTGACTTCTAATATGTGGTCATGTAGTTTATGAGCTTTGATGAGTGGTGCTCATTGTGTTGTGCTGTAATAAGATAAGAAGTATTTAAGAATCCTCACAATTTTGAAGAAAGCCGATTGATTACTTCATTGTGACGTAATACATGTTAATTATGCCTCTTTTTTTTGGCGACCTTATTGGACCCTATAATACTGCTATTGTGATGTTAGATCACGTAAACTGATGTGATTGATGTGCTATATAAATAAACTGAAATCATTGTGATATTAGATCCTTTAAACTAATGTGATTATATTGCTAGATCCAGTAAACTAATGTAATGTTGATGCGATATCCATTAAACTGAAGTGATATTGATCCTTGATTCAGTAAATTAAAGTGATTGTGATTTTGGATCCATTAACTTATATGATTGTATTTCTTCACATACTTCACTGTCAGCAAAGTCGGCGCTAAAACTATGATGATTTCAAACCTCGAAATTTGAATGCTGATTTTAATCCCACATTTTATTTTGCTAATATGTATCCTGATTGGTGAAATTGTATATAAACGTGACTGCTAAATTCATTCTCAACAGGTGACTTTGCATTTGATGCACAGGTTGAGAACCCGGTACTCATTGACCAAGATGACGACACCTGCTTTTGTCCCACAAATAAGTCTGTGCACCTAGTGCTAAATGGCCCAGTATCGTTCACCTGGTGTAGAGTCGTCTTTCATCCTTCATGTAATTCTGCCGCATACTATTCTGATGCATGAACAACAATAGTTCCGTTCATGTGACATCACCTTGTACTATTTTTCAACATTAGATAAACACATTTATTTCTATTGCCATTTTTAGATGAAAACAAATGTTTCGTTCTTTTAACTCTTAAATCCAAGCATTAAAAAGGTGTCCTACAACAAAAAACGATGACATCCACTGTAACATTAGAGAAATCAGACTTCCGCTGTTCCATAATATTTAGTCATTACAGTTCTTCTTTGGCTTTTTAAACTTAAATTTATTTATTTTCCTTTTTTTAGAAGGACTTGAGTATATGTCATTTTTCTAAAGGGTCACATAACTGGTCATTTTGTCATCATACACTGCAAGCAATAGGCACCCATCCACATGATGGACATTATCACTGCATTCTTTATAAATAATACACTCAACCGCATGAATATACATTATGACATCATACACCATAAGTCATACACTTTAAAATATGACTGTCATATGATATCATACACCAAAATAATACACTCTTAAGAATGATGGTCATTAGGATGTCATACACCATAAGTGATACATTCTTAACATGATGGTCATATGACATCATACAATATAGGTAATACACTCTTAAGCATGGTCTTCATGTGACGCCATACACCATCAGTAATAGACTCTTAAGCATCGTGGTCGTTATGACGACATACGCCATAATTAACACACGTTTGAGCATCAAGGTTATTATGACGCCATACACCATAAAAAATACACTCTTAAGCATGATGGTCATTATGACGCTACACATAATAAGTAATACACTCAACGACAAAGAGCTTATGAATGCTTTGTTTTGCCCCTTCCTGTTTTAGCTAATGTGTTCCTTGAATCTTTGACATTCGCAAAACTGGTGGATGGTGCAAAGCAAACTGTGAAATGTGATTATTGGCGGATTGCTGAAATAACTTTTACAAGATTTGAAATCTTCTGTATCAGTAACTACATCGTAGAGGAAGTAACTTTGACGTGGAAAGGGTGGGGAAAAATTTGTTCTTTTTATATTGATGGAGGTACGTCAATGTTTATGTTGAGTCCTAAAATATAAAATGAATTTGTTATTCTGATCCGGGTCTGAGAATTGAGAGGTAGAGATTAATTTTTTTTTTTTTTTTAACTTTTAAGACGAATATTGGTATCAAATAAAAGATAAGTGAATGGATTAAATTTTTGTAAACTGACTTCTCCCGTTTAACTAGAATATACTACCACAAATGACATCCAAATAGCAATGAGTCTAAAGAGACCCTGATCCGAATAGTGGCGCTGCGTGTCCGGGTCCGTTTTGACTAAATGATATTCGGATGTCGTTTGTGGTAGTTTATTTTAGTTAAAATGAAAAAGTAAGATTACAAATATATTGTACATTCAATTATCTTTCATTTGATTTTTAATTTTGTCTCAAAATAATTTTAAAATATTTTTTTAAGAAACCAAACTCTCAATTCTTGGACCCGGGTCCGAATAACCGCAACCAATATATAAACACTATTCAAATTATTTCAACAATTGTTTGTGATCGATCTCTGACAGCAAAATAATTTTAATTTAAAATTATCCCGAAAATTAGTTGTTTTTTTTCGTTGTTTTTTAATTTAAAGTCTGGAGACATTTTTAATGATTAAATTAGCAATAAAATGCAATTATGTTAAAATAAATTGAAAACAACTCTTCGAATTGAACAAAAGCATCATTTGTTTCTGGCCAATGTGTCAACACTGTCAATATTACTTGACACAGGAAGCACGATTGGACGTAGCACAACTATGAAGCTACCACAGCTGTGCCCGTTCACATCATTGCAGGCTGCCAACATTTTAATGGACGGTGAAACGAGCGTCGGGCACGGCATTGTTTTAAACAGTTCGATCAATTCTATTCATGTTCTCTTGGAGATAAATAAAACTGTCACGGGAATAATTGTCAATATAGGTATTGTTTTATTATTAAGAAAATGTCGTTATTGAAGTTAAGTATTGCTTTATGTCTTAGCAAAAAATAGAATGAAATAGGGATTTAACGAATTGGTTTAAGACACGGAGACTTGGTTGATAGAGATGAATACCCGGTGCGTCAATGGGTTCAAAGAAAATGTTAAAAATATAATTTTCTATAACATATGAAGGCCTTTAAAAATAGTCCTACAGATATTCCTACACCCTACCTGCAAGCCCTTACGTTATAATCCTACAGAAGGTACTAGACACTTCTAGCCAGCCTTTAAACAATAGCTCTGCTCTTAAGAACGCCCTACACCCTACATGCCAGACTTTAAGCGACAGGCCTAAAGAGAGTCCTACACCCTACCTGCCTCTCTTTAAACGATATGCCTAAATACAGTCCTAAAGACAGTCCTACAGACAGTCCTACAGACAGTCCTACAGACAGTCCTACAGACAGTCCTACAGACAGTCCTACAGACAGTCCTTCAACATACCAGTGGCATTTTTTAAAAGTAATATAATTTTCGCATTTGAAAAAATCCAAACTTTTCACCAACCGTCCAACCGTCAAGCATAACGCATGCTGCATGACAACTTTGTTTCCTCACTCAATACAATTACTTTCAAATTGTTGAGCTTGAAGGAAGGGTTGTGGAAAGAATGCATCCACAGCAGAATCTAAATATATGTTTTTATAAATATATTTCATATATTTGTACGAGATTTTGTATGATTACGTTCAGTGTTTTAATTAAAGAGCTTTATTTTTGTAGCGATTTCTTGTTGTTAATTATTTAAAAAAAAAATTTTTTTTAAAAATGTATTTGGTATTTTGAAACCTTCATGTTAAACACATCTTTTGATGCTAGACAATTATTTCACAGTATCAAAAGAATGGGTAGTTGTCTGTTAATTGGTAGAATTTATTAATTTCTTTTTAAAAAATCACATGCATTTTTGTGCTTTAAATAAAAACATAATAATTTTGATTGTACTTGTTAATTTAAAACATTTACATTGCATTCAATAAATACTTTACAACAAATTTATTGAATTTAATTTGTAGAGTGGATTCAAAGACATTCACTATATTGAAAAAAAGAAATTAATAAATCTAAGAAAATATCCTTTTATTTTTTTTTTTCTGTTCAATAGATCTAATTAAATTCACATTATTTTAATATTTTGAATACATCTATGTAAAGTCACATACTTAATTTAATTTGTTCAATTGATCAATTAAATTATGATACTTTGAATGTATTATATGAAAAAAAGATTCTAGCGGGTTCAACTTTTTTTTTACTTGTTGAAAAGATATACTAATTTTTACATTATTTTGATGTTTTAATTAGATACAATCATGCTCACATTTTTAATATATTGAATAGATTCCATCAGGTTCACATTATTTTAATCTGTTGAATAGATCCAAGCAGTTTCACATTATTTTAATGTGTTAAATAGATACAAGCATATTCACATTTTTAATCCTTTGAATAGATCCAAGCAGGTTCACATTATTTTAATCTGTTGAACAGATACAAGTCGATTCACTGAGTTCAATTTGACCATACAATATGTGGACGCCAAAGAATTAACTGTTGGCGATTACACTACAAATGAAATTAAACACACATATCTCAACATACCCGTGATGGAACGGAATGTGACTAAAATAATTCTACATGTGACAGAAGGCTCGATGCAGATCAACGAGCTGGAGATATATGGAAGTAAGGAGATTTTGGAATTTGTTTATATTATTTATTTTTTCTTTTATAACTGTCAATTTATTAATTATGTGTTTTGAAATTGCTCACGTCTCCAAACACATGATAGGGACGATGTACATATTTCAAATATGTCAGTAACAACCTTAAAATCTAAAGTGGCTTTACTAAAATTTAAAAAAAAATATCTATAGTTAGCTCAATGAAACAAGGATGTGTGGGCGAGAAAACGAATGCGCTATTATTAAGCTTTAAAAAAAATTAAATTAGTATTTAGGTGTACTGAAATGTTGCAATAATGTTACGAAACTAAAACAAAATACAAAGAAATATCAGGCACTACTAAGATGCAGGTAATGAAGCTAATAAAAAGACTTTAAAAGTAAGTTGATGGTTTCTTTTAAAGCTGTAATGATGATACAAAAAAAAAAATATTTACAAAATGATACGAGGCCTTAATAAAATTGCGTAATCATGCTACTAAATAAACAATTGCAAAGTAATAATATGGACCAACTAACATATTGTAACAATGCTACCAAATATGCAATTAAAAAATACTGTTATAGACTAACTTTAACATTAAAATATTTAACTATAGCAATACATTACAAGTTTCCGTTAATGGATATGAGGCGAGAGGCGAAGGTGGTAACCTCTGGCCGATGATTCTTACTACGCAGCCCTGAGAAGCTGCTCCAGGGCAACCGTTTCGTCCCAGCTGCATCGCGAATTAGTTGCGTTGTGGAAACCCACTGTAGAATCCCTCTTATAGGACGTCTAACGCTTCCCCGGGATGGGTGGGGGAAAAGGTTAGGACGTAAATGTTTCCATCCCGACTCCTGAGAAAGTCGATCGTGTGCACTGTGTGCAAACACAGTTTCGGACCAACCGGGTGTCTTTGGGTTAGGACGACCCCCGGCGGAGACCCTGGTTAAGCAGGCTAGGGTGGGGGCCTTCCTGACAAAGTAACATCCCTGGCGTGCCGCTCCTCGGCCGAATACCGGGTTGGGGAAGGGTGTTTTGGGGAGGGCATAAAGAGCGCAAGCTTGACGGCCCGCTGACGCCATTTCTTAATGTAACATTTCAACTATAGAAATACTACTAAAAAAAAATTACAAAGTAATATTATGGACTTACTTAAATGTTTAAGCAATGTTACTAAATAAATAATTGCAATGTACTATTATTGACATACTAAAATATTATAACTATGCTACAAAATAAATAATAATGAAGTATTATTTTGAAATTGCTAAAATATTGTAGTAATGCTACTAAATAAATAATTACAAATTAGTTTTATGGACTTAATAAAATATTATAACAATACTACTAAATAGAATACTACAGAGTAATGTTATGACTAACTAAAATAGTGTAACAATGCTACTAATTAAAAGTAATATTTTAGACTTACCAAAATAGTGTAAAAATGCTACTAAATAAACAATAGCAAATTACTATTATGTACTTTAAAAAAAAAAACGATGCATGTAAATAAATTATCACAAATTAATATTATGGACTTAATAAAATGTTTTAACAATGCTACTAAATAAGTTATTGCATCGTAATATTATGGATTTTCTAAAATATTGTAACAATGCTACATAATAAACAATTACAAAGTAATATTATGGACTTCCTAAAATATTGCAACAAGGCTACTAACATAAATAATTACATATTATTATTTTGGACTTATAACATATTGTAACGATGGTTATAACTTTAAAAATAACAAAATTAATATTATTGAATTACTAAATTATTGTATTATGCTACTAAATAAACAATTACAAAGTAATATTATGGACTAATTAAAATATTGTAACTCTGCTTCTAAATATATTTCTATTCTTCTTTCTTTGCTAATTGTCTTATCTTCATTAATGTATTATTCTCTCTACCACTCTCGTGACCACCCTAAGTGTCGCACAAGGTTTTAGATTAACTAATAGCACATTCAATATTAACAAAGATGCAATTATTTCTTTCTCACTCTTAAACCCCCCCTCTCTCTCTCTTACCCCTTCTCACTCGCCCTCTTAAACTGTGTCTCTATCACTATTAAACTCTCTATCTCTAAACCATATCCCTATCTTTCTGAAAATATCTCTCTTTCTCTCTCTCTCTCTCTCTCTCTCTCTCTCTCTCTCTATCTCTCTCTCAAACTCTCTCACTCTTAAACTTTCTCTCTTAAACACTTTATATCTTACATTATCTCTTTTTTTAAAAATTCTCTTAAGCTCTTAAACTTTCTCTATTTTAACCTCTCTTCTTAACTAACTCTCTCTCTTTTTAAATATCAGCCTCTCCCTCTCTCGTAAACACTCTCTCTCTATTAAACCATCTTACTATCTCTTTCAAAATCTGTCCGATCTCAAAAATCTATCATTCAAACTATATTAAAATATCTCTCCTAAACTCTCACTTCCTCTCTTCAACTCTCTCTCTCTCTTAAACCCTCTCTCTTAAACTATATCTCTATTTTAAAATCTCTCTTAGACACTCTGTTACTCTTAAAATCCTTTCTTTCTTAAAAATATATTTTTAAAACTCTCTGTATCTTAAACTATCTCTCACGCTCCTAAACTATCTCTCTTAAACTATATATCTCTTTTAAAATCTCTCTTTCTCTTAAACTATATATCTCTTTTAAAATCTCTCTTTCTCTTAAACTATATATCTCTTTTAAAATCTCTCTTTCTCTTAAACTATATATCTCTTTTAAAATCTCTCTTTCTCTTAAACTATATATCTCTTTTAAAATCTCTCTTTCTCTTAAACTATATATCTCTTTTAAAATCTCTCTTTCTCTTAAACTATATATCTCTTTTAAAATCTCTCTTTCTCTTAAACTATATATCTCTTTTAAAATCTCTCTTTCTCTTAAACTATATATCTCTTTTAAAATCTCTCTTTCTCTTAAACTATATATCTCTTTTAAAATCTCTCTTTCTCTTAAACTATATATCTCTTTTAAAATCTCTCTTTCTCTTAAACTATATATCTCTTTTAAAATCTCTCTTTCTCTTAAACTATATATCTCTTTTAAAATCTCTCTTTCTCTTAAACTATATATCTCTTTTAAAATCTCTCTTTCTCTTAAACTATATATCTCTTTTAAAATCTCTCTTTCTCTTAAACTATATATCTCTTTTAAAATCTCTCTTTCTCTTAAACTATATATCTCTTTTAAAATCTCTCTTTCTCTTAAACTATATATCTCTTTTAAAATCTCTCTTTCTCTTAAACTATATATCTCTTTTAAAATCTCTCTTTCTCTTAAACTATATATCTCTTTTAAAATCTCTCTTTCTCTTAAACTATATATCTCTTTTAAAATCTCTCTTTCTCTTAAACTATATATCTCTTTTAAAATCTCTCTTTCTCTTAAACTATATATCTCTTTTAAAATCTCTCTTTCTCTTAAACTATATATCTCTTTTAAAATCTCTCTTTCTCTTAAACTATATATCTCTTTTAAAATCTCTCTTTCTCTTAAACTATATATCTCTTTTAAAATCTCTCTTTCTCTTAAACTATATATCTCTTTTAAAATCTCTCTTTCTCTTAAACTATATATCTCTTTTAAAATCTCTCTTTCTCTTAAACTATATATCTCTTTTAAAATCTCTCTTTCTCTTAAACTATATATCTCTTTTAAAATCTCTCTTTCTCTTAAACTATATATCTCTTTTAAAATCTCTCTTTCTCTTAAACTATATATCTCTTTAAAAATCTCTCTTTCTCTTAAACTATATATCTCTTTTAAAATCTCTCTTTCTCTTAAACTATATATCTCTTTTAAAATCTCTCTTTCTCTTAAACTATATATCTCTTTTAAAATCTCTCTTTCTCTTAAACTATATATCTCTTTTAAAATCTCTCTTTCTCTTAAACTATATATCTCTTTTAAAATCTCTCTTTCTCTTAAACTATATATTTTAAACTATATATCTCTTTTAAAATCTCTCTTTCTCTTAAACTATCTCTCTTAAACTAGATATCTCTTTTAAAATCTCTCTTTCTCTTAAACTATATATCTCTTTTAAAATCTCTCTTTCTCTTAAACTATCTCTCTTAAACTATATATCTCTTTTAAAATCTCTCTTTCTCTTAAACTATCTCTCTTAAACTATATATCTCTTTTAATATCTCTCTTTCTCTTAAACTATCTCTCTTAAACTATATATCTTTTTTAAAATCTCTCTTTCTCTTAAACTATATATCTCTTTTAAAATTTCTCTTTCTCTTAAACTATCTCTCTTAAACTATATATCTCTTTTAAAATCTCTCTTTCTCTTAAACTATCTCTCTTAAACTATATATCTCTTTTAAAATCTCTCTTTCTCTTAAACTATCTCTCTTAAACTATATATCTCTTTTAAAATCTCTCTTTCTCTTAAACTATCTCTCTTAAACTATATATCTCTTTTAAAATCTCTCTTTCTCTTAAACTATCTCTCTTAAACTATATATCTCTTTTAAAATCTCGCTTTCTCTTAAACTATCTCTCTTAAACTATATATCTCTTTTAAAATCTCTCTTTCTCTTAAACTATATATTTTAAATTTTCTCTCTCTTAAAATCTATTTCTCTTAAACTCTCTCTCACTCTCTCTCTCTCTCAAACTCTTCCTCTCTGTTAAAGCCCCCTCTCTCTCTCTTAAACACTCTCTCTCTCTCTCTTAAACCCTCTTTCTCTCTCTTAAACCCTTTCTTTCTTAAATCCTTTCTTAAACCATCTCTCTCTAAAACTTATCTCTCTCCTATACCCTCTCTCTCTGTTAAACTCTCACTTAAACTATCTCTTTCTCTTCAGCTCTTTTGCTCTTGGCCTTCTTCTCTCTTAAACTCTATCTGTCTTTCTTTAACTGTCTTTCTCTATTAACCTCACTCTCTCTCTTAAATTATCTCTCTCTTTAACTCTCTCGCTCTCAAACTCCCTTTTTCTTAAACTATCTCTTTCAAAAACTTTCTTTATCTTACTTTCTTTCTCTATTAAATTATTTCTATTTCTCTCTATCTGTTTAAATGTATGTCTTTCTCTCTTTAGTTATATATATTGTAATCTCTATCTACCACTACATTGTATCAATGAATCCCATTATAAACTAACGAAGTAGTCCACCTCACCAAACAGTGTAATCCAACTAAGTGTTTTATGTATTTTCCTCAATTCATCTCAGCCTGTCCCACCAGGTACTACGGACTGTACTGTGAGAAAAAGTGTAGCGTCTGGTGTGTGGGTGGAGTCTGCAATCACGACGGAACCTGTCAGCTGTGCAGGGGGAATAATGTTCACAGACATTGTTCAAAAGGTGGGCATAACATCTTTCTGTTTTTAACATACTATCTTTCTGTGTTTAACATAACATCTTTCTGTTTTTAACATAACATCTCTCTGTTTTTAACATAACATCTTTCTGTTTTTAACATAACATCTTTCTGTTTTTAACATAAAATCTTTCTGTTTTTAACATAACATCTTTCTGTTTTTAACATAACATCTTTCTGTTTTTTTAATAAATTTTTCAAAATACTTTTTTTTTAAAATTCATAATTATTTCCTTTCATATACAGTTTAGTTGCAAAGTGTAGTATAAATATGTTGCATCTGGAAACACTAATTTCACGTTCTGAATACTTACGACGCAACTTCAACTGAATAGATGTTACAACATCATAATGTTGAAAGGCTAAGGCGTCTTTGGTAGGAATTTCCCATCTCTTACATGATCCAACATGCGTGACAGACTAGTCCTTTCTTGTAAAGAATGAGTTCAATAAAAAATAATTTTTTTGACACAACTAACTACACACAATAATACATACCATGTCTTTGTGTAGACTCAACTAACTACACACAATAATACATACCATGTTTTTGTGTAGACTCAACTAAACACATACAATAATACATACCATGTCTTTGTTCAGACTCAACTAAACACACACAAGAATACATACCATGTCTTTGTGTAGACAAAACTAAACACACACAAGGGTGTATACCATGTCTTTGTGTAGAAGTATATAGCCACACAAAAGAATACAAAGCCATATTACTTGCATAGACTCAACTAACCACACACAAGATTGGTTGCATTGTATTTGTATACACACAACTAACCACACGAAGGAATGCATACCATGTCTTTGTGTACATACAACTAACCACACACAAGGTGTATACTATGTCTTTGTGTACATAGAACTAACCACACGAAGGAATGCATACCATGTCTTTGTGTACATAGAACTAACCACACGAAGGAATGCATACCATGTCTTTGTGTACATACAACTAATCACACGAAGGAATGCATACCAAAAATGTGTGTAGCCACAACTAACTACACGGAAAAATGCACACCATGCATGTGTGTAGACAAAACTAATCACACGTAAGAATGCATAGTATGTCTGTGGAGACACAATTAATCACACAAGTATGCAAATGTCACATATCTAATACTCTGATATAAATTTTGTTTCGCAAAATAGTGTATTGTTTTGTAAAATAGAAATAACAGGACGTTAGACATTATGGGATAGAAGTAACGGTCATTGAGTTTTGCAGGGATTCATATATTTGGCGCTGACCATATCCATTCTAGTTATTGATCAATATCTTAATATTTAGTTGTGAAGTATACCGAAGAAGTTACAAATGTGAAACTTATATTTAATGTGATCTTCCGAGATGTTATTTCATGTGATGTGCTGTATTCAAGTAATAAACATATAGTGAGGCTAAAGTTATAATTCGTTTTTTACTGTTAAATATTAATGGACGTCTGTGATTGAAGATAAGTAATAACCATCAATTATTGCAAGTAACTTCATCACAATCTTCATTCATATATATATATATATATATATATATATATATATATATATATATATATAAGTTGTATTACAAATAGTGTCAGAAGAATTTTAGAAAGCTACGCCTACATCAGTCACAAGACATAGTAATAACCATCAATTATTGCAAGTAACTTCATCACAATCTTCATTCATATATATATATATATATATATATATATATATATATATATATATAAGTTGCATTACAAATGGTGTCAGAAGAATTTTAGGAAGCTACGCCTACATCAGTCACAAGACATTTAATGTAAGTTGGATAACGTCAACTTTCATTGAGAAAATACACTATGAATCGGACACAAGACGGCTATTTTTAGAGTTATCGACAATTGTAGCAACGATTTATGCTGATAAGCCAACACATTCAAATGATGAGCTTACCATAGTTCACTTTAACAAATTGAAGAACTAAGAATCTTAATCTGAGTAAGATCGAATGTGCCAAAGAATAATTATTTATACTGAAGCATATACAGTACCTACAGTACTTATGAATTTCAAATACAAGCAAATTCCAAGTTCTAGTGACAACATTCAGACTAGCAGTCAACGCAGGAGAAGACCAGTAGACAAGACATACTGAGGCCTGTACAGAAGAAGTGTGAGCTGTGATTATACATGACATTAACAGTCCATTTCCTTTCCATAATGGGACTGAATTACATATTTTAGCATTTTTCCACATGCTTAACTAGCAGTACCACAGTGGTACTGAAATTAAAGTAATTCTTAAATTACTCACTATTCTATAGCAAAATCAAGTTAATTGTGTTTATTTCGATTGGGTCAAAGAATCAATGTGAGGCAACATAGGAATATTTTGAACGCAGCTCTTCATTTACAGTGCACCAGTGAAGACGGTGAAGTCATTTAAACTGTATTACATTAATTTTGGATTGGACTAACTGTTGGTGTGTATTACTCATCAATAACTGTGAAGTACCATCTAATAATTACATTGATCACGTTTGGATTTTCAATACTGTCAAGGTGAAGTGAGAACTCAGTTAAAGAATAAGTTATAATCTTAATTATATGTATTCGATGTATATATCACACTTTTTGAATATATGTTATTTGTTTAGTAGTATTATTTGTAATCAAGGGAGGAAGGGAGGCAGAACCACAATTTAATCTCAGACAACTTAACGTGATTAAGATAATACTTTTATTTTTTTTTTCTGTTGCCCCTGAGATTATTTTATTGGTGTTCTTTTAGGTTATTTTGCATTATCATTTATTGTGGTGTCACCCTTATAGAGGATTTAAGAGATAACATATCTGCATTTCATAGCCCAAAATATAATTGAGTCCAATAGGTAATGTTAGGCGTTGAGTTCCGTTTGTAAATTGTCTTATTCGATGTTAACATTTTATAAATTACATTGTATTATTGTAAGTATCCTCATTGTTATATATATTGTATTTTCCTGTCTTAAAATTGTCTTCTATCTGTGGTATAAATTAAAGCATCTTTTGTTTTGTCTTGTTTTTATAAATAAAATAGTCCAAATATTTGTATTAATGGGGTTTTGTTTGTAATCTTATTATTTAATTAACATTGAATTACAAATTTTAATTATTTTTTGGGGCCTATTATTACTGTTAGGAATATATAACTTCTCTTGATTACTGTAAGATTGATATATAGTATAACATTGATTTACAGTAGGACACTGTATGTGCATACTCTTTATTATTATACCATATTTTTGATTGTTTTCTTATTGTAAAAACATTGTAATATTGACCAAATTTGATAACAATTATATTCTTATATTAGTATATCAAAATAGCTACACAAATTATTAAAAAGTATTAGAGAAACAAAAACATAACTTAACAATGGCAGAATGACTTGAATTATTAAAAGCAGCAGGAAAGCTAGGCATCAAAAAGAAAAGCGCGGATAGTTTTCACTAGACAATTAGACAACCAAAGAGAAGATAGATCAGCATTCGAATGGAATGGAGCTAGGAATGCCCTAAAAGAGGAAAAAGAAAGAGAAGCAGTTGATAAAAGACAAGAAAGATAGGCTAGATTAGAATTTAAAGAGAATAGAAGGAGAAAATAAATAAATTAGAAGTAAGAAGATTAGAGATAGGACTAGAAACTGATATACTACAGGCTGGAAATGAAACAAATAAAAATAGGGAACATTCAAACACATACAAACCCAAATTCAGAGTCTATTCGGAAAAGGAAGATATTACAAGCTACCTGACTCAATTTGAAGGCATTTGTAAGACCCACAAATCTACTGAAAATATATGGCCTGACATCCTAATAAACATGCTTGGTGGAAAATGCCTAAAAATGAGTAGCTCTTTATCAGAGGAACATAAGAAAAATTATGAAAGTATCAAGGCTGCCCTACTTAAATACTTGAGTCGTTCAGAGGATGATTACTGCAAATTATTCCATTCAATCAGGATAGATAGAACTGCAGATCACCATACAACACTTTTTCATATAAAAGACAATTTAATGAAGTGTTTGGAACTAGCTGAAATAGATATAACCAACCCAAAGAACTACTGGACATGATTCTGGTGAACAAGGTTCTGAGACATTCATCTGAACCGTTATTTACATTTTTAAAAGAAAGTCAAATTAAAACTGAAAAAGACCCGGTAGATGTCATATGCACATTTAAAGATGCACACCCCAATGAAGTACTTGATAGAAGACCCATAGCTGCAGTAGCAATAGAAACCAAACAGAGTGCACAATCTTTGAAGAATCAAGGAATAAATCTAATAGCCTACCTCCTAATTCCCATAGAAACAATTACACAAATTATGCATCCTACAATGCTTGTTTCTATTGTGGCAAGTTAGGACACAAGAAATCAGAACGAAGAAAATTATTAAGGGAATGAACAATAAAAGAAATAACTTTAGAACATTTAGAGCCTCACGAAATGGCAATCCAAATAGGAGCCACCACAGTCAAAAATACACTCAATTAAGAAGCAGAGAAAGACACAGAAAAAACAATTTATACCAACCTAGACAACAGAATAACTACTATATATGTGTGTGTGTATATATATATATATATATATATATATATATATATATATATATATATATATATATAGAGAGAGAGAGAGAGAGAGAGAGAGAGAGAGAGAGAGAGAGAGAGAGAGAGAGAG
>CAXITT010000213.1:416743-462809 GCA_964033795.1 Lymnaea stagnalis | reverse complement strand
AATGTTCTTATTGGCCTGACATGCTTTATGCCATGGTTAATTTTTTTTTTTTTTTATGTTTTGTTGAAATTGTTTGATTTCCCATCCAGATATTGATAACATTTATTTTGTTTTCCAGACTAGTTGTTGTAGTTAAACAATTGCACTTCTTTATAGTCTGCATACAAATAAATATGAAATACAGCTTAACTTAAAACAAATGTTAATAATTTATTTTTTTAGCTTTAGAATTTTTGTTTTCATGACATAATTCAAATTTCAGACGATGCCGCCGCCACAGCAAAAGTGGAAAGTTCCAATCTGACTGACCACAATGACAGTACTTGTTACATGTTTGCTGATCAATCATTTACAGTTGAACTCAATAACGTGATACCTTTTACTTGGGTCAGAATTGTGTTTGAGACTGAAGGTAACGTTGGAAGAGTACTGGATTAAGACAGTGCCTGGGCTCGTGTGGTTAGGTCATATACTTGATTTTGGTTTAGAGTTTGTCTCACTTTAAGTTAGATTCAGTCTAACTTAGAGTTAGAGTCAGTCTAGATGTGAGTTGATGTCTGAGTTAGAGTTAGTTCCTCGTTAAATATTACGACCGACAAATTAAATCAAATTCGTTGTTTCTTTGTTTAATTGCCAAATCAAATTTGCAATAAATGTAATTTTTAAATTTAATATTTTTTATTTTTTTTTGGAAATGTTAGTACAATGTTTGCCGTAATTTATATAACAGCAAATTATGAAAACATGCTACACATCTACATGCTACATGTTTTATTCCGGGGAAAGATTATTGAGCATTAGCGTTTAGAGTATTTTTTGTCTGGCATTCGTCATCACAATAATTTTAATATGATGTAGCAAAAACAGCATCAGTACCGCAGCTGGTGTGGCCTGAATTTTCCAAGTGACAAAGTTATCCGACTCCGTGACTTTCCGTCTTTAACATTGACATTTGTGAATCACATAGATGCCCACCACGACTAACGAGTACCACATAGATGCCCACCACGACTAACGAGTACCACATAGATGCCCACCACGACTAACGAGTACCACATAGATGCCCACCACGACTAACGAGTACCACATAGATGCCCACCACGACTAACGAGTACCACATAGATGCCCACCACGACTAACGAGTACCACATAGATGCCCACCACGACTAACGAGTACCACATAGATGCCCACCACGACTAACGAGTACCACATAGATGCCCACCACGACTAACGAGTACCACATAGATGCCCACCACGACTAACGAGTACCACATAGATGCCCACCACGACTAACGAGTACCACATAGATGCCCACCACGACTAACGAGTACCACATAGATGCCCACCACGACTAACGAGTACCACATAGATGCCCACCACGACTAACGAGTACCACATAGATGCCCACCACGACTAACGAGTACCACATAGATGCCCACCACGACTAACGAGTACCACATAGATGCCCACCACGACTAACGAGTACCACATAGATGCCCACCACGACTAACGAGTACCACATAGATGCCCACCACGACTAACGAGTACCACATAGATGCCCACCACGACTAACGAGTACCACATAGATGCCCACCACGACTAACGAGTACCACATAGATGCCCACCACGACTAACGAGTACCACATAGATGCCCACCACGACTAACGAGTACCACATAGATGCCCACCACGACTAACGAGTACCACATAGATGCCCACCACGACTAACGAGTACCACATAGATGCCCACCACGACTAACGAGTACCACATAGATGCCCACCACGACTAACGAGTACCACATAGATGCCCACCACGACTAACGAGTACCACATAGATGCCCACCACGACTAACGAGTACCACATAGATGCCCACCACGACTAACGAGTACCACATAGATGCCCACCACGACTAACGAGTACCACATAGATGCCCACCACGACTAACGAGTACCACATAGATGCCCACCACGACTAACGAGTACCACATAGATGCCCACCACGACTAACGAGTACCACATAGATGCCCACCACGACTAACGAGTACCACATAGATGCCCACCACGACTAACGAGTACCACATAGATGCCCACCACGACTAACGAGTACCACATAGATGCCCACCACGACTAACGAGTACCACATAGATGCCCACCACGACTAACGAGTACCACATAGATGCCCACCACGACTAACGAGTACCACATAGATGCCCACCACGACTAACGAGTACCANGCCCACCACGACTAACGAGTACAGTACATCCGCTTATGTTTGTGTTGCCTTTGATCACATAGACGCCCACCACGACTAACGAGTACAGTACATCCGCTTATGTTTGTGTTGCCTTTGATCACATAGACGCCCACCACGACTAACGAGTACAGTACATCCGCTTATGTTTGTGTTGCCTTTGATCACATAGACGCCCACCACGACTAACGAGTACAGTACATCCGCTTATGTTTGTGTTGCCTTTGATCACATAGATGCCCACCACGACTAACGAGTACAGTACATCCGCTTATGTTTGTGTTGCCTTTGATCACATAGATGCCCACCACGACTAACGAGTACAGTACATCCGCTTATGTTTGTGTTGCCTTTGATCAAATAGACGCTCACCACGACTAACGAGTACAGTACATCCGCTTATGTTTGTGTTGCCTTTGCTTGTCAATGCTTTTGTGTCTAGTTCCGTTCACGCGTGATGATGGTGCTGTCTTTGTTTGTCAATTGATATGGTGCCTAGTTGCATTCACCCATGACGATGGTGCTGTTTTGCTGGTCAAATGATGTGGTGTCTAGTTTCATCCTCCTTGTCGACGTCGCTGTTTTGCTTGTAAATGGTGTGTGAACTAGTTTCATCCACCTGTGATGATGGTTCTGTCTTTGCTTGTCAATGATGTTGTGACTAGTTCCATCCACCTGTGATGATGGTTCTGTCTTTGCTTGTCAATGATGTTGTGACTAGTTCCATCCACCTGTGGTGATGGTTCTGTCTTTGCTTGTCAATGATGTTGTGACTAGTTCCATCCACCTGTGATGATGGTTCTGTCTTTGCTTGTCAATGATGTTGTGACTAGTTCCATCCACCTGTGATGATGGTTCTGTCTTTGCTTGTCAATGATGTTGTGACTAGTTCCATCCACCTGTGATGATGGTTCTGTCTTTGCTTGTCAATGATGTTGTGACTAGTTCCATCCACCTGTGATGATGGTTCTGTCTTTGCTTGTCAATGATGTTGTGACTAGTTCCATCCACCTGTGATGATGGTTCTGTCTTTGCTTGTCAATGATGTTGTGACTAGTTCCATCCACCTGTGATGATGGTTCTGTCTTTGCTTGTCAATGATGTTGTGACTAGTTCCATCCACCTGTGATGATGGTTCTGTCTTTGCTTGTCAATGATGTTGTGACTAGTTCCATCCACCTGTGATGATGGTTCTGTCTTTGCTTGTCAATGATGTTGTGACTAGTTCCATCCACCTGTGATGATGGTTCTGTCTTTGCTTGTCAATGATGTTGTGACTAGTTCCATCCACCTGTGATGATGGTTCTGTCTTTGCTTGTCAATGATGTTGTGACTAGTTCCATCCACCTGTGATGATGGTTCTGTCTTTGCTTGTCAATGATGTTGTGACTAGTTCCATCCACCTGTGATGATGGTTCTGTCTTTGCTTGTCAATGATGTTGTGACTAGTTCCATCCACCTGTGATGATGGTTCTGTCTTTGCTTGTCAATGATGTTGTGACTAGTTCCATCCACTTGTGATGATGGTTCTGTCTTTGCTTGTCAATGATGTTGTGACTAGTTCCAGCCACCTGTGATGATGGTTCTATCTTTGCTTGTGAATGATGTTGTGACTAGTTCCATCCACCTATGATGATGGTTCTATCTTTGCTTGTCAATGATGTTGTGACTAGTTCCATCCACCTGTGATGATGGTTCTATCTTTGCTTGTCAATGATGTTGTTACTAGTTCCATCCACTTGTGATGATGGTTCTGTCTTTGCTTGTCAATGATGTTGTGACTAGTTCCAGCCACCTGTGATGATGGTTCTATCTTTGCTTGTGAATGATGTTGTGACTAGTTCCATCCACCTATGATGATGGTTCTATCTTTGCTTGTCAATGATGTTGTGACTAGTTCCATCCACCTGTGATGATGGTTCTGTCTTTGCTTGTCAATGATGTTGTGACTAGTTCCATCCACCTGTGATGATGGTTCTGTCTTTGCTTGTCAATGATGTTGTGACTAGTTCCATCCACTTGTGATGGTGGTTCTATCTTTGCTTGTCAATGATGTTGTGACTAGTCCCATCTACCTGTGATGATGGTTCTATCTTTGCTTGTCAATGATATTGTGACTATTTTCATCCACCTGTGATGATGGTTCTGTCTTTGCTTGTCAATGATGTTGTGACTAGTTCCATCCATTTGTGATGATGGTTCTGTCTTTGCTTGTCAATGATGTTGTGACAAGTTCCATCCACCTGTGATGATGGTTCTGTCTTTGCTTGTAAATGATGTTGTGACTAGTTCCATCCACTTGTCATGATGGTTCTGTCTTTGCTTGTCAATGATGTTGTGACTAGTTCCATCCACTTGTGATGATGGTTCTGTCTTTGCTTGTCAATGATGTTGTGACTAGTTCCATCTACCTGTGATGATGGTTCTATCTTTGCTTGTCAATGATGTAAAGACTAGTTCCATCCACCTGTGATGATGGTTCTGTCTTTGCTTGTCAATGATGTTGTGACTAGTTCCATCCACTTGTCATGATGGTTCTGTCTTTGCTTGTCAATGATGTTGTGACTAGTTCCATCCACTTGTGATGATGGTTCTGTCTTTGCTTGTCAATGATGTTGTGACTAGTTCCATCTACCTGTGATGATGATTCTATCTTTGCTTGTCAATGATGTAAAGACTAGTTCCATCCACCTGTGATGATGGTTCTGTCTTTGCTTGTCAATGATGTTGTGACTAGTTCCATCTACCTGTGATGATGGTTCTGTCTTTGCTTGTCAATGATGTTGTGACTAGTTCCATCCACCTGTGATGATGGTTCTGTCTTTGCTTGTCAATGATGTTGTGACTAGTTCCATCCACCTGTGATGATGGTTCTGTCTTTGCTTGTCAATGATGTTGTGACTAGTTCCATCCACCCGTGATGATGGTTCTGTCTTTGCTTGTCAATGATGTTGTGACTAGTTCCATCCACCTGTGATGATGGTTCTGTCTTTGCTTGTCAATGATGTTGTGACTAGTTCCATCCACCCGTGATGATGGTTCTGTCTTTGCTTGTCAATGATGTTGTGACTAGTTCCATCCACCTGTGATGATGGTTCTGTCTTTGCTTGTCAATGATGTTGTGACTAGTTCCATCCACCTGTGATGATGGTTCTGTCTTTGCTTGTCAATGATGTTGTGACTAGTTCCATCCACCTGTGATGATGGTTCTGTCTTTGCTTGTCAATGATGTTGTGACTAGTTCCATCCACCTGTGATGATGGTTCTGTCTTTGCTTGTCAATGATGTTGTGACTAGTTCCATCCACCTGTGATGATGGTTCTGTCTTTGCTTGTCAATGATGTTGTGACTAGTTCCATCCACCTGTGATGATGGTTCTGTCTTTGCTTGTCAATGATGTTGTGACTAGTTCCATCCACCTGTGATGATGGTTCTGTCTTTGCTTGTCAATGATGTTGTGACTAGTTCCATCCACCTGTGATGATGGTTCTGTCTTTGCTTGTCAATGATGTTGTGACTAGTTCCATCCACCTGTGATGATGGTTCTGTCTTTGCTTGTCAATGATGTTGTGACTAGTTCCATCCACCTGTGATGATGGTTCTGTCTTTGCTTGTCAATGATGTTGTGACTAGTTCCATCCACCTGTGATGATGGTTCTGTCTTTGCTTGTCAATGATGTTGTGACTAGTTCCATCCACCTGTGATGATGGTTCTGTCTTTGCTTGTCAATGATGTTGTGACTAGTTCCATCCACCTGTGATGATGGTTCTGTCTTTGCTTATCAATAATGTTGTGACTAGTTCCATCCACCTGTGATGATGGTTCTGTCTTTTACATGTCCGTTGTATTCTTTTAGAATTGTTGTTAAGTGTCTGTTTGTTGTGGTGTTATTTTCATTGTCTTCTAATTGTATAACACTAGCAACGGTGGCTGTGCTACTTATTTCATTACTGATGGTTTCTAACTCTTCAGGAACAGAGTCATATTTTCTGAGCAGGTCCACATGTAGGACTTTCAATTCACCCTTCATGTGAATTACATAATCAACTAAATTTAACTTGTCATGAATTGTAAACGGACCCTGCCAAATCTTTTGTCCATTATTGTTTGGCAACCATACCAAAACTTTATCATGTACTTTAAGATCTCTGAGGTATCTATGTGTATTCTTTATATGTCTTTGTCTTTTAGACTCCCTATCAGTGTTTTCTTTAGCATTTTCTATGGCATATGTAATCCTCTCTCTAATTTTTTTTTATACCCATGTGTCCAGCCAAAGGACTGTCATGTGCATGGTTGAGTATTTTGTTTCTGAGTATTAATGGTACTATTATTTGAGATTTTTTGATTTCACCTTTCTCAAAATTTCTGATTAGAATATTATGTTTTATTGTGTAATTATGTCCTCTATAAATTGTGTTATTGTCCTTAATTTTGTTTCTAATGTCCTGAATTTGCCTATCTTCTGTCTGCATTCTAATTATGTCCTCTCTAGATATTTGTTTTGGAATGTCTAATTTTTCTTCTATTTCAGGCTGTGTCTGACTAGTTTTATGTTGTTGTCTTGTTATTGCACTTATATACTCTTTGGTTAAATTTTTTGATTCAATCCAATTTAAGAATAGTTCTTGGGAATTATCTGGAATTTCTTTAATATTTCCAATTATTAACTGACATACTGGGTTGTCCATAAGTACTGCCGTTACCTTTCCTGTCAACCATGGACAGTCTATGTCCACTACTGCTTTATAACATTCAACTTTTGTGTTATTTGCTAACATGACTGTGGTTTTTTCAGATATATGGTCTTTAGGATCAATCAATTTTTTGTCAACTACTATTGTTGTACAACCTGTGTCTCTTAGACACTGAACAAGCTGGTTGTTTACATAAGAAGGAAAAAATTGTAAACTTCCTTCACTGTGACATGCGCTAGCTAAAGTTTCATGTGGTTTGGTGTTTTGTCTACTGTTAGTCTGATTGGAATTATATCTTTGATTTTTATATGGTTGTCTACTCCTATTTGCACTGTTGTATCTAATTGGACTACTGTTGGGTGATGTTCTCTGATAGTATTGTTGTGAATGTCCTAAATCTCTATGTAATTTCCTACACTCATATTTTTTGTGACCTGGAATGCCACAGTAGAAACATTTGTTGTTGTTTGAATAATTAGTATATGGTGTCTGGTAATTGTTTTGATGACTTTTCTGAAATTTATTGTTTTGCCATCTGGCAGGTAGGCTGTGGTATCTTCTGTTTTGATATGTGTTTTGTTTTTGACTGTCCCTATCACTGGGTGTGTTTCTAATAGAGGCTAGTGTGCTGTTTCTATTGTCTAGCTCTTCATTGGGGTGAGCATCTTTAAATGTTGTGATTGAGTCAACTAACTCACGCTCATTTTTAATCTTTCTCTCTTTAAGGAATGAAAATAAAGAGACTGATGCATTTCTTAATATTTTGTCTATGATAAACATATCCAGTAATGCTTTTGGATCATTTAGGTCAATTTCAGTTAATTCAAGCCATTTGACAAGATTGTCTCTAATATTGAATATGGTGGTGTTAGGATCTACTTCTCTCTCTAGTCTTATGTTGTGGAAATTTTTTCTATAAATGTCTTCTGTGTTTCCATAGAACTTTAACAAAACTTTCTTTATATATGTATAATTATTCTTTTGTTCTTCACTAAGTGAATTAATAATGCTTAGGCTTTTCCCTGATAATCTGCTCAATAAAATATTAGCCCAAGTCTCTTCTCTATAATTGTAAGACTGACATATGCCTTCAAATTGTGACAGATAACTAATAATTTCTTCTTTATGTTCATTAAATTCTCTAAATTTAGGTTTATATGTGCTATTGGTTTCTCTATTGCTTGTTGATGGTGTATGCTGTCCTGATTCTATTCTAGCTCTTTCTAGTTTTATTTCTTCCTCTCTTAATTTCATATCCTGTTCTCTTAATTTAAGTTCTTCTATTTCTTTTTGTCCTTTTAATTTCATTTCTTCTATTTGTTTAAGGTCGCTTCTCTCTAACATTCTAGCTTCTCGGTCTTTGTCTTTGTCTTGTCGGTCTTTGTCTTCTTTCTGTCTGTCTCGTATTTTGTCCATTTCTCGAGTTACGAAGTCAGTTAATTTCTCCTGCTTCAAACCAAGCTTCTCACCTACTTCTAATAATTCCAAGTACTCTGCCATTTTTTATGTGTAATGTGAGTAACTAAAATTATATTGTTATGTATCAGTATATCAGTTATCTCCTTATTCTTTGGTTATCAATTAAAATAGTTTACGATATTTCATATATCTACATGTTAATGAATGTATACACAAATGCAAGTTGATACATGAATTATAAGTTATAAATAAGTGTAAGAAAAATTTAAAATAATTAAATTGTCTACTTCACAACATAAATACAGATATGTAGACGTTTACATGAATACAAATGAGACAACAAATACAAAAGTACTGTTTAGTTTATGGACCACAAGATAGTAGAAAATATGACAGTAGGTTGACAATATGTATAACAATGACAAGACAAATAGCACAAATATGACAAGATCTACTAAAAAACAACAGTTATGACAATGTACAAACTAGACTTCACAGCTAACACAGAATTATCCTACAGTGTTATAAATAGGGCCAGAAGAAACCTTTACCGTTTTAATAAAAAAACTTCCCTAGGAAAGATAACACCGTGGATGTCCCTACAGTATACTCTAAAATTAAACTTATATTATACAGAAAAAGAAAAAATTTACTTAATCTAATTAAGTATGATATAAGTAGATTTTTAAAGTCTTAAATTATATATAATACATAACACATAAATACATAAATACCAAGTGTTTAAAAGAAATCCGTAGTTGGTCACCTCTGCTCCTCTGTGACGCTATGATCTCTGTGTAGTCGATAATCCTTCTATGTAGATAGTGTACTTGGGTAAATACTCCAATGCAAAAGTTATATAATCCAATGAAAAAGTTACAACACAAACTGCTTCAATAATCCAATGCAAGTACCTTGCGTAATAGAAGTAATAGTGTAATAATCCAATTGAAAATAGTGTACTTTCTCTCCGACTCAGTTGAACTTGCGAGTAATTAAAGAATTACTTTACTTGAAATGCGCACTAGGCTTTGTGCGGCTTGTATAAAGTGAAGATTATGCTGGGGAAATCTTACTTTCGATGTCTTGATACACACATCTCATCTGTAATAACGTCAGACTTCTACTTCTGTTGGTCTTGTAATATGTAGGCTTACAGTAAATCTTTGCTACAGTTGTAAATAACTTGAAAATTCTCCTTATGCTGCTAGTTGCCGTGTACCAGTTGGCTTTGAACTTTGAACTCTTAAGACTGTGACTGACCTCAATTGTCGGCTAGCTCTGTGTGTAGTGAACTCTTCTCAGATTTGACTCATACACGGGCGTAATGACGTTCGATGTATGCTTCACTCGACTGTTAAAATATATCGTTGTTACTCAATGTTCTGTAATACATCGTTGTTCTGACACTTCTGCATTTGTAACACCATGTGCTCTTAATTTGTTTAGTACTGTTTTTATAGTCTCTATATGTGTCTTCATATCCTTAGTGTGAATGCAGATATCATCGACAAAATGTACTACATTTGGTATGCCTTCTAACATGATTCGCATGAATCGAGAAAATGTTGCGGTGGAATTAACTAGACCAAATGGCATTACTGTCCATTCGAACAAGCCTTCCTCTGTGGCAAATGCAGTCAAAGGCATGGAATCCGGATGCATGCCTATTTGCCAGAATCCTCTGTTTAAATCTAAGTGGGTGAATAATGTGGAGGAGCCTATTTCTTCCAGTAGTTCTCTGGTGTCCCTCATGGGTTCTGCATCTAATTGTGTGATTTTATTTTTCAGGATGCCGACTAAGGCTTCTTCATTCTTCCACTTATAATCCGGGCACGCAAATAAGAATACTGAATCCTGGTTAAACTTACAGTACTTTATTGAACACACTTTATATTGATAATATTAATAAATAATCCTTGCATGAATGTAATTTCACATATATATATCTATAGTATTCCATCATTAAGAAAGACACGTCCTCACACTAAACTGTCAACTGTCTAATCACACAGCTCTCACGCTACTGACTCTACTGCTCTGCGCTCAGCTCTCTACTATCTCAGTCAACTCATACTTTATTACCAGCAAAGCGTGCAAAACAACCGCTCTGACAAAAACATAATTTTACTCTCCAAAAACGTGGAGTTCACATTTGCATCTCAAAATACATGGTCAACACAATTCACTGTTCACTCATGCTACCTCTCTGTTTTCATGTGAAAACATTGTCCGTTACACTTGTCAATGATGTTGTGACTAGTTCCATCCACCTGTGATGATGGTTCTGTCTTTGCTTGTCAATGATGTTGTGACTAGTTGCATCCACCTGTGATGATGGTTCTGTCTTTGCTTGTCAATAATGTTGTGACTAGTTCCATCCACCTGTGGTGATGGTTCTATATTTGCTTGTCAATGATGTTGTGACTAATTCCATCCACCTGTGATGACGGTTCTATCTTTTCTTGTCAATGATGTTGTGACTAGTTCCATCCACCTGTGATGATGGTTCTTTCTTTGCTTGTCAATGATGTTGTGACTAGTTCCATCCACCTATGATGATGGTTCTATCTTTGCTTGTCAATGATGTTGTGACTAGTTCCATCCACCAGTGATGATGGTGCTTTTTTTGCTTGTCTAAGCTCGTCAATTACATGGATTAGACTGCCTATTCATCACAGCAATCTTTATCCATTACATTAATTTGACTTCTTACCCATTACATGAATTAGACTACTCGCCCCTTTACATTGATTAGATTTCTCGTCAAATACATTGATTATACTTTCATTACATTGGTTAGAATGCATGTCCATTACATTGATAGATTGCCCGGCCATAACATTAATTAGACAGTGCGTAGTTTAAAAAGATTAGACTGCTTTTCCATCATATTAATTATACTACCCGTCCATAACATTGATTAGACTACTCGCCCATTACATAAAGTTGGACTGCTTCATCATTACATTGTTTAAAATGCTCGTCCATTTCATTTCTTAGTCTGATCGTTCAATAACTTAATTATACTGCTCGTCCATTTCATTAATTAGACTCATCATGAATTTCATTAATTAAACTGCTCGCCATCACATTATTTAGACTACTCTAAAATTACAAGGATTTGTCTGTTCGGCATTTCATTAATTAGAATTATCGTCCATTAATTTACTTAGACTGCTAGTCCAAAAAAATTTAAAAGACTACTTGTCCATTACGTGAATAAGACTGATCGTCCATTATATCCATTCTAACAAAATTGGAAAAACTAGCAGCATTAGACACCTCCTCTCCTTTGATGCCACAAAAACTCTCGTCTCTTCACTCATTCTTTCAAAATTTGACCACTGTAACACTCTTCTCGCAGGCATTCCTCAACACCACATAGACAAACTTCAGAAGGCACAGAACTCAGCATGCAGACTCATTTTTAAATCAAAGAAACATGACCACATTCAACCACACATGCGGCAACTCCACTGGCTTCCAATATCCTCTCGCATCAAGTACAAGCCTGCCAATCTATGCCTCAACTCGTTCACTGACCCTCACTTTCCTGTCTATCTTTCTGAATTTTTGCTTCCTTACATCCCCACAAGACAACTACGCTCTTCAATTGGCAATAGAACCCTCTCAATCCCAAGAATCAAAACTAAGACCATCGATGAACGCTCCTTCTACTTCCATGGGCCCACGTTCTGGAACCAGCTCCCCTTCCACATCCGTCATTGTGAAATCTCGTCCACTTTCAAAAAGTCCCTTAAAACCAATCTGTTTAGGTCCACCTATGACCTGTGATGCACCCTCCTACCCCTGCCTCATTTTCTGTCTCGGGTTGATCCTCTGGTATAGGCCAAAAAGTGCCAAAGTTTACTTGTTTTTATAGCCATTTTAATGTTCAAGATACTGTTTCTATAGTCATTTTTCACATTGTAGTTACTATGCTAGTGTCTCTGGTTTTTCATTTTTATTTTACTTTAGCAGTTTAAATAGTTTACATATTTTTAATAATTGTAAAGCGCTTAGAGCTGTACGGTAAGCGCAATCCAAAAAATGCTTAAATAAATAAATACATATCAATTACACTGATCTTCTATTACATTTAAAACACTGGTCGTCCATAAAATTAAATTGGCTACTTTTCCATTACATTAATTAGACTGATGTTCCATTACATTAATCAAACTGATCGTCCATTAAAAACAGAATGATCATCCATTACGTCAATTAAATTATTCGCTAATTACATTATATAGACTGATTATCAATTACATTTATTAGGTGCTGGGTGGCCGAGTGGTCTAAACTGTCTCAAACCAAAAAGCCGATGGTCCGGAGCTCAATCCCCACCTAAGCCATCCCAAGCACCCCGGGTGGATGGGACTCGTTAGCCTTGGACGGCAACCAATCTAAGAGAAGGCAAACTCTGAATTTAAACCAGGAGCCAGAATGATCAACAAATTAATCGTGGGCCCCTCTAATATAAGAAGAAGAGGCGTCTTGCCCCATACATTCATTAGCCTTTTCGTGCATTTCATTACTTATATAAATCGTCCATTACATTGATGAATCTGTTGGTGCATTTCATTTATGAAACTGATCGTCAATTTTATTAATTAGATTGATCTATCATTAAATTAATTAGACTACTCACACATTAAAACAATTAGACTGCATGTCAATTTTTTGGTAGTAGACTGTTAGCCAATTACATAAATTAGACTGATCATTCATTACAATAAAAGACTGACCGTCCATTAAATAGATTATACTGCCAGTCTTAATAAAATTATGAGACTACTTGCCAATAACATTAATTAGACTGCTCGTCCGTTACATTAATTAGAAGGTGCGTCAAATACAGTGATTAGTCTGTTTTCCCATTACATTAATTAGACCACTGGTCCATTACATTTAATTTTATTCGCCCATTACATTAATTATATTACTCGTCCATTATATTGATTAAGATACTCGTTCATTACCTTGATTAGACTGTTTGTCAATTTCATTCATTTGGCTTATCGTCCATTACATTAATTTGCCTGATCGTTCTTTAAATTAATTAGACTGCTTGACCATTACACATATTAGGCTGCACGTCAATAACATTAATAAGACTCATCGTCCAATTCATTTATTGGAATGCTCGTCCTATACATTAACTAGACAGCTCGTCCATTACACTGATTAGACTGGTGGTCAATTAAATTAATTAGACTTCTCGGGCATTACATTGATTAAACAGCTCGTTCATTACAATAATTAGACTAATTAACAAATACATTAATTTGACTGCTCGTCCATAACATTCATTACACTTCTCGCCCATTACACTGGTTAGACCGGTCGTCCATTACATTGATTATACTGATGTCCATTTCATTAATTAGATTACTCACACATTACATTAATTAGGATGTCATTCATTACATTCACTAAACTGCTCGTCAATTACATTAACTAGACTACTCGTCCATTACACTGAGTTAACAGCACATCCATTTCATTAATTAGATAACAAGTCCATTACATTGATTAGAGTTCTCATCAATGACATTTATTAGACTGCGTATCCATTACATAGATTAGACAGCTCGTCCATTATATTGATTGGACTGCTTGTCCATTACTTTGATTAGACTCCTCGTCCACTACATTGATTAGACTCTTCGTTCATTACATTGATTAGACTTCTCGTCAATTACATTGGTTAGACTGTTTGTCGATTACATTTGTTAGACTGCATGTCCATTACATTGATAGACTGCTCGTCCATTACATTAATAACAATATTAAATTATAACTAGACATTTTCAAAAATAAAATTACAAATCTAATTTTTAATAAAATTGTTGTAAAAAAAACATACGATTTTATTTATTGTGATGCTTGAACTTTTACATAGGAAACATGAGACCTATGTCAAATACATGATTTGAAACACATCTTCTTTAATATGTCTTGTTTCAAAGTCTTTTTGTTGAATCATTGTCTACACTAGTTTTAATCGTTAGGAACTCAAAGAGAAATTTAAATATTCAATAATGATTTATTTATATTCAATGCAGTGTGATTTAAAATAACTATTAAATTTCTTGATATAATGGTTGCCTCTCTGATTTAACGTATATGTAAAAGGATTTTTAAAGACAACAATTTTTTTTTTAAAGTTGATATTTTAAATGCTCATGAATATCAAATTATCTATCTTGGAATTCTTTCATCATCATCATTTGTCTTTGTCATTTCCTTGTGCAACATAGAGCTTCTGTCCCAACAAGCCACTTTTCACGACTCTTTCAAGTCCTTTCAAGCCATTGCAGATTCAGAAAGCCATGGCATTACACATTGAATGTCGGTGATCTTTGGGTCTTTCTCTATGGACTTTTAGCCTGGGTTTCCTCCCTAGACTCTGCCTAGATTTGTGACTGACGTCTTTCCTGAAGTGTGCCCTGTCTCTCTCCATTGTCTTTCAAAAAATGTAAACTGACTCAAATGTGGAATCGGTGTCCCGTGTCTCGCTTTCACACACGTGTACATTATTATCATTTCATCTGTAATGTCATCAAAGACGGGTTGTCGCCCATGGTCAAGTTTAGATAATACCTATTTAAAGAAAACCTATAGCTTACACATTCTTTACCTCCCCTTAATGTTGTAACTTTGGCTGAGGACGTCTCATAAACTGTCTACAACTACCTTTCTTGGCGTCATTCAAAGTACGTTCCAGTTCATTAATAACTGTTTTATGTCGAGAGGACCCTAAATGAAATGGGGCTAGTACGAGCATAACTACTATGTCTTTACATTAATCCAGCATTGCATTAATTATATATTTGTTTGTTTGTTTCATTAAAGCTTGGGGGATCGAATTGTCTTTCAACACTGTGGAAGACGATATTCAAAACCACACGGCCTGCTTAAAGCAGCGTACGTTAGAAACAGACACAAACACCTACGACATTTATTGTGCTCAGAATGTGTTCATCGATCAAATCGTGGTGACGTGGAATGGGAGTGACTCGGTCTGTTCAATCTATGTCAGTGGAGGTAGGTTTTGTGTCTCTTTTTTCTATGTCAGTGGAGGTAGGTTTTGGGTCTCTTGTTTCTATGTCAGTGGAGGTAGGTTTTGGGTCTCTTGTTTCTATGTCAGTAAAGGTAGGTTGTGGGTCTCTTGTTTCTATGTCAGTGGAGGTAGGTTTTGGGTCTCTTGTTTCTATGTCAGTGGAGGTAGGTTTTGAGTCTCTTGTTTCTATGTCAGTAAAGGTAGGTTTTGGGTCTCTTGTTTCTATGTCAGTGGAGGTAGGTTTAGGGTCTCTTGTTTCTATGTCAGTGAAGGTAGGTTTTGGGTCTCTTGTTTCTATGTCAGTGGAGGTAGGTTTTGGGTCTCTTGTTTCTATTTCTGTGGAGGTAGGTTTAGGGTCTCTTGTTTATATTTCAGTGGATGTAGGTTTTGGGTCTTTTTTTTCTATGTCAGTGGAGGTAAGTTTTGGTTCTCTTGTTTCTATGTCAAATAAATGTAGGTTTTGGGTCTCTTGTTTCTATGTCAGTGGAGGTAGGTTTTGGGTCTCTTGTTTCTATGTCAGTGGAGGTAGGTTTTGGGTCTCTTGTTTCTATGTCAGTGGAGGTAGGTTTTGGGTCTCTTGTTTCTATGTCAATAAATGTAGGTTTTGGGTCTCTTGTTTCTATGTCAGTAAAGGTAGGTTTTGGGTCTCTTGATTCTATGTCAGTGGAGGTAGGTTTTGGGTCTCTTGTTTCTATTTCATTGGATGTAGGTTTTGGATCTCTTGTTTCTATGTCAGTGGAGGTAGGTTTGGGTCTCTTGTTTCTATTTCAGTGGAGGTAGGTTTTGGGTCTCTTGTTTCTATTTGAGTGGAGGTATGTTTTGGGTCTCTTGTTTCTGTGTCAGTGGAGGTAGACTTTGGGTCTCTTGTTTCTATTTCAATGGAGGTAGGTTTTGGGTCTATTGTTTCTATTTCAGTGGAGGTAGGTTTTGGGTCTCTTGTTTCTATGTCAGTGGAGGTAGGTTTTGGGTCTCTTGTTTCTATGTCAGTGGAGGTAGGTTTTGGGTCTCTTGTTTCTATGTCAGTGGAGGTAGGTTTTGGGTCTCTTGTTTCTATGTCAGTGGAGGTAGGTTTTGGGTCTCTTGTTTCTATGTCAGTGGAGGTAGGTTTTGGGTCTATTGTTTCTATTTCAAGGAGGTAGGTTTTGGGTCTCTTGTTTCTATGTCAGTGGAGGTAGGTTTTGGGTCTCTTGTTTCTATGTCAGTGGAGGTACGTTTTGGGTCTATTGTTTCTATTTCAGTGGAGGTAGGTTTTGGGTCTCTTTTTTTCTATGTCAGTCGAGTTAAGTTTTGGGTCTCTTGTTTCTATGTCAGTGGAGGTAGGTTTTGGGTCTTTTGTTTCTATGTCAGTGGAGGTAGGTTTTGGGTCTCTTGTTTCTATATCAGTTGAGGTAGGTTTTGGGTCTCTTGTTTCTTTATCAGTGGAGGTAGGTTTTGGGTCTCTTATTTCTATATCAGTGGAGGTAGGTTTTGGGTCTCTTGTTTCTATGTCAGTGGAGGTAGGTTTTTGGTCTCGTGTTTCTATGTCAATAAATGTAGGTTCGTGGCGATTTGATTATATTTACAGAACAAAATGTTTTAATGATTGTTTTATTTATATTTACTGATAATGGCCAATACGTAGATCAACGCCCTTTTATTTATATTTATTTTTTGTTAAAATACCAACACAAGTGACACACACAATACAACAATAAAAGTAGAACAAAATTAGTTGAACTTAAAAAAAAAAAATTCATCTAGAATTTTTGTTGTTTTTATATTATTGCAAAAAAAAAATGGCAGCATTTAAAATATGTTTACACTTGTGTAAGTTGGAATTTAAAAGAATTTGACAGGCACAAGTTGGTGTATAAATGTATTTACATGATATGAGAAGCTCTAAGTAAATCTCACACATTTTTACGAATTCCTTCACTTCCTATCTAACAGAACGCATTTCTGTCTATTTAACCTTTGACATCTTCGCCCTTCCTCAGACACATGTATTCTGTCCGTTCCAAAAACACGCACTTAAAACGTAATATGGTGAACAATCATTCTCTTTCTGCGCCCCCTAACAATGACATTCTCTTTCTGTCCCCCCTAACAATGATTTTCTCTTTCTGCGCGCCCTAACAATGTTATTCTCTTTCTGCGCACCCTAACAATGATATTCTTTTTCTGCGCACCCTAACAATGACATTCTCTTTCTGCGCACCCTAACAATGACATTCTCTTTCTGCGCACCCTAACAATGACATTCTCTTTCTGCGCACCCTAACAATGACATTCTCTTTCTGCGCACCCTAACAATGACATTCTCTTTCTGCGAACCCTAACACTGACATTCTCTTTCTGCGCCCCTAACAATGACATTTTCTTTCTGCGCACACTATCAATGACATTGTCTTTCTGCGCACCCTAACAATGACATTCTCTTTTTGCGCCCCTAACAATGACATTCTCTTTCTGCGCACCCTAACAATTACATTCTCTTTCTGCGCACCCTAACAATGACATTCTCTTTCTGCGCACCCTAACAATGGCATTGTCTTTCCGCGACCCCTAACAATGACATTCTCTTTCTGCGCCCCCTAACAATGACATGCTCTTTCTGCGCACCCTATCAATGACATTGTCCTTCTGCGCCCCCCTAAAAATGACATTCTCTTTCTGCGCCCCCTAACAATGACATTTTCTTTCTGCGCACACTATCAATGACATTGTCTTTCTGCGCACCCTAACAATGACATTCTCTTTCTGCGCCCACTAACAATGACATTGTCTTTCTGCGCAACCTAACAATGACATTCTCTTTCTGCACCCCTTAACAATGACATTCTCTTTCTGCGCACCCTAACAATGACATTCCTTTCTGCGCCCCTAACAATGACATTCTCTTTCTGCGCACCCTAACAATGACATTCTCTTTCTGCTCCCCCTAACAATGACATTCTCTTTCTGCGCCCCTAACAATGACATTCTCTTTCTGCGCACCCTAACAATGACATTCTCTTTTTCCGCCCCCTAACAATGACATCTGCTTTCTGCGCACCCTAACAATGACATTCTCTTTCTGCGCCCCCTAACAATGACATTCTCTTTCTGCGCCCCCTAACAATGACATTCTCTTTCTGCGCCCCTAACAATGACATTCTCTTTCTGCGCCCCCTAACAATGACATTCTCTTCTGTGCACCCTAACAATGACATTCTCTCCCACTACACATTTGCAATATACCGATGACAAAGTCCTTTCAAATTGCACTATAAACACATCTCTCTCAACTCTGCTATCCCGACTGATTCCCTCCTCTGACTGATAAACAATGCTGTAGTGTGCCATGCATGGCTTGGCATGTCAAAGTTCTGGGCTGTGTGCTGTGAATAGAGATAGATATTATTTAGTAATGCATCTGCTTTTTCTTTTGTGTTTTTTTTTTATTAAGAGTATATTACTTTTTAATGGCATGATTATGTTTGGTAAAACGTGTATGAATAGCGTGGTGAGCACAGCCCTCGGCTAGGGTACCGAGCTAAATAAGACCAGTACTAATAAAATTATTAATACAAAAGAAAGAATAGCATGCTTCAACAAAACGTTTCAATCCAAATATTCTTTAGCTGTGAGGCAAAAAATCCTAGTTTATCAACGAATTCATCGACATATCGCAATACAGTTCGTTACTTTCTACTGCACTGTAGATGGTAACTTTATATCACACTACCGCTGGCTACACTTCAATACACAAAAGCTGGCCGATCTATATTACACTTCAACTGTCTTTTCTATATTACCCAAAAACTGACCACTATATACTAGTCTAATGTTTCCATTCTATATTACAATAGTCGACTTACTTTATATTACATTCAATAGCTCTACAGCCCATCATTCTGTATATTATATTTTAGAATAAAACTGTTAGTTATATAACACATTACAGATAGTTGTTTATTCCGTTTTTACTATAGAGTGCTGACCTATAGTCCTGACGACTAGCTATGAGATTGGGTTCAATGAATGACCAGGACACTCTACGCGTCTGGCCATGCTCTAAACGATTAAATCACTTTGCTCTCTCCGCCTTTTGTGAGCTTACCAAATATGGGCTCCTCCGAACACTCTGCCATATCCAGTCTTTTACGTGCTAAGGGGGACTAGCCTAATTTATTCTAAATTTCATTGGAGCTCAATACACTAGAGCTTGCTACTCTGAATTACACTACAGCTGATTACTCTTAAGTACATTTAAACTGATTACTCATAATTATACTGCACATAGCTACTTTATATTTGGATATTATATATTACGCATCATCTTTTTAACCCTATTTTACATTAAGTATATTTGATCTATATTACACAACAGCTGACTACTCTATGAGACACTACACCTGGATACTGCATTCCCTTCATTAACTCCCTATACAGGCACGCATTGACTACAAGTTATCTGTTTCTGTCACATTTTTTCCCTGTATTCCTGCCCTTCTTATCTAACTGAACTTCACTCTGTCTATTCACCGCCCTTCTTATCTAACTGAACTTCACTCTGTCTATTCACCGCCCTTCTTATCTAACTGAACTTCACTCTGTCTATTCACCGCCCTTCTTATCTAACTGAACTTCACTCGGTCTATTCACCGCCCTTCTTATCTAACTGAACTTCACTCTGTCTATTCACCGCCCTTCTTATCTAACTGAACTTCACTCTGTCTATTCACTGCCCTTCTTATCTAACTGAACTTCACTCTTTCTATTCACCGCCCTTCTTATCTAACTGAACTTCACTCTGTCTATTCACCGCCCTTCTTATCTAACCGAACTTCACTCTGACTATTCACCGCCCTTCTTATCTAACTGAACTTCACTCTGTCTATTAACCGCCCTTCTTATCTAACTGAACTTCACTCGGTCTATTCACTGCCCTTCTTATCTAACTGAACTTCACTCTGTCTATTCACCGCCCTTCTTATCTAACTGAAATTCACTCTGTCTATTCACCGCCCTCTTATCTAACTGAACTTCACTCTGTCTATTCACCGCCCTTCTTATCTAAATGAACTTCACTCTGTCTATTCACCGCCCTACTTATCTAACTGAACTTCACTCTGTCTATTCACCGCCCTTCTTATCTAACTGAACTTCACTCTGTCTATTCACCGCTTCGAAAGCTTCGCTCATTCGCAGACACGCGTCTTCTGTTCGTTCCCAAGACACACACTAAAACATATGGTGAACGATCTTTCTCTTTCTGCGCCCTCAAACAATGGAATTCTTTGCCACTACACATCCGCAATATACCAACCACCCAGGCCTTTAAAACTGCACTAAAAACACATCTCTTTAAATTATACTACCCTGAGTGATTCCCCTCCTCTGACCGATAAACGATCTTGCTGGCTGCCGTCCATGGTTTGCCTTTTAATTTTATGGTGTGTGGTGGGGTGGGTGAATATACATTTTTTTGCTGTTCCTTATTTCATAAATGTATTTAATTTTAATGTCATGATTATGTCTCTTTGTATAATATGTGTATGTACAACGCGGTGAGCCCAGCCCTAGGATGAGGTACCGCGTTTTATAAGACCACTTTTTAGTATTATTATTATTATTATACCCTGCATTACACTACAACTGGTTACTCTATATTACACCACAGTTGGCTTTTTATATTACATTATGGCTTGTTTCTTTATAGTACACTATGACTGGTTACTCTATATTGCAAAAACCAAGCACGAGGAGCTACATATGTAAGATGGATAACATGAGTTAGTCTTGAGTTTGCTAATAAATATTACATCCCAGCTGGTTACTCCTGGTGTTGTGTCTCTTAAAATCCGTACAGGTCGTAACCTGGCCGTGACCTCATTGATCACCTTGAAGGAAGCGATTTTGAACACTAAGCGCATACACTACTTACTTGCGTTGCTGAAAAATGAAGAATTCGCCAGAACGGACTGCTTTAGATTCAGCTCCGACGACTTCAATTCGGTGCTCCTCAACTTAAAACGTGACTATTCCATTGGTCATGTGCGTATCTACAACAGTAAGTTCTATCATAGCTGTCAATACAAAGTAATGGTTTGCCTCATGAAAAAAATATGTGGTCGATTTAATTCAAGGCGGTGGTAAAAAATGTTAAGAATTATTATTTACAATGGTGCATCAGTAATTCTTAATCATCAGGAATGAAACAAATATTAATTAATCCATTTTCTTTACAATTGCCCATTAAGCAAATAAACAATTCTACAAAAACCACTATTTTAAAACAATGTTCGGTGCCTCCTTCTTTTCCTTGCAATTAATTTTTTGCTGTTTAAGGGCAATTTACAGCCATTTGGAGTTAAGTGTTTACTTTTCAAGCATAAAAAATGTATTGTCATCAAAGGATCACTTGAAAAAATTTAGTTCGATATTTTATTTTTATATCAAGATAATGCTAACAAAAACCCAAACCATTTCTCTTACCATAACCTTAACCCTAACGTAACCCTTACTTTAAATTTACCCTTTACCTTAAATTTAAATATGACCACTAGCACTAACTATAAGATAAGATTATTTTATTCTTTTATGATCCAACAAAATTGAAATGATTTATGATTGCATTGCACATTTTCAGCATATATAAAAAAAAACAATTTGAACACAAGACATTTTTAAAATAGTTTTGTTAATTCTGAAACCTTATCGGGTGGGTGCGTATCAAATCACCAAGTTTTATCGCAATCGGATGAATGGTATAGTGACGCATATGAAATATACATTAATATAGCTAATAAATAAGAAGGAACGTGAATTTAAGATCCCCGGCCACAAACGCAATATTGAAGACTGGTTACATTACTACAGAAACATATTTATTATGTCAAACACAAAATGCGACTATTTGTATTTGAAGTTACATCAACCTATGCATTAGATCTGTTTGAAATTATATTTGTAGAGCTCATATAAGGGAGAAAGGGAACATGCGACCCCTGGCTCAAAACCGAATATTTTAAAATGGTTTTTATTATTCAAAAAAACTTTACTGGTGCGCGCAACATCTCAGCAAAGTTTTATCGCATTCGGATAAATGTTACAGGTGCGCATTCGGATAAATGGTACAGTTGCGCATTCGGATAAATGGTACAGTTGCGCATACGGAATTTATTTTTAAATAGCTCATATTAGAAAAAAAAAGACTTAAGGACAAAAGCCCAAATGAAAAATGTTAAAAGTGTTGTAATGACTAAGTCAATGGCGCGGGATTGTGGACACATAGCTCACCAAATTTTATCGCAAGCGCATTAATGGTGTAGGAGCGCATACGGCACATACAAACATACATACATTTATATTTTATTTCTTATTTAAAATAATAAAATCTAAACGTGTTTAAGTGTCTAACATCATGTAAGTTTGAGAAATATTTATGTTCTGTTTTGTATTGGCCTTTCCTACCATTGTTCGTGACCTTTAAATTCGTTTCATTAAATATACCCCAAACATATTTTTTTTTTAAAATACCTACCGTTGTAAATATATTTTATTTTAAAGGAATTTTATTAATTGTTCTTGTCAATAAAAAAGTAACACTACATTTGCCTCGAACATCGATTATATTAACGGAAAATTGGGAAATGTAGTTATTTTAACTGAAGAATATTCTATTAAGACATTTACATCATAAAAAATGTTTAAGGGATTTATATTTCAAATAATTATTTATTTATTTTTATTTTTCATTTTTTTCAGGAGGGAGGGGGTAGCAAGGGAGGGAAATATTATTCATATTTTATAATGTAAACAAACTTTTCCATGAAATTAAGTTTTTTTACAAGATGGAATCAAAGTTGATTGTGTTTGTTTTTTTGTTGTTGTTTTTTACATCTTGAGGGAGAAAAAAAAAATTAAACTATCTTTTTTTTTTGTTGAACATCCTGACGCTGATGAACTGTACAGATTTTTTGTTGAACATCCTGACGCCGATGAACTGTACAGATTTTTTGTTGAACATCCTGACGCCGATGAACTGTACAGATTCTTTTGTTGAACATCCTGACGCAGATGAACTGTACAGATTTTTTGATGAACATCCTGACGCCGATGAACTTTACAGATTTTTTGTTGAACATCCTGACGCCGATGAACTGTACAGATTTTTTGTTGAACATCCTGACGCCGATGAACTGTACAGATTTTTTGTTGAACATCCTGACGCTAATGAACTGTACAGATTTTTTGTTGAACATCCTGACGCCAATGAACTGTACATAATTTTTGTTGAACATCCTGACGCCGATGAACTGTACAGATTTTTTGTTGAACATCCTGACGTCGATGAACTGTACATATTTTTTGTTGAAAATTCTGACGCCGATGAACTGTACAGATTTTTTGTTGAACATCCTGACGCCGATGAACTGTACAGATTTTTTGTTGAACATCCTGACGCCGATGAACTGTACAGATTTTTTGTTGAACATCCTGACGCCGATGAACTGTACAGATTTTTTGTTGAACATCTGGACGCCGATGAACTGTACAGATTTATTGTTGAACATCCTGACGCCGATGAACTGTACATATTTTTTGTTGAACATCCTGACGCCGATGAACTGTACAGATTTTTTGTTGAACATCCTGACGCCGATGAACTGTACAGATTTTTTGTTGAACATCCTGACGCCGATGAACTGTACAGATTCTTTTGTTGAACATCCTGACGCAGATGAACTGTACAGATTTTTTGATGAACATCCTGACGCCGATGAACTTTACAGATTTTTTGTTGAACATCCTGACGCCGATGAACTGTACAGATTTTTTGTTGAACATCCTGACGCCGATGAACTGTACAGATTTTTTGTTGAACATCCTGACGCCGATGAACTGTACAGATTTTTTGTTGAACATCCTGACGCCGATGATCTGTACAGATTTTTTGTTGAACATCCTGACGCCGATGAACTGTACAGAATTTTTGTTGAACATCCTGACGCCGATGAACTGTACAGATTTTTTGTTGAACATCCTGACGCCGATGAACTGTACATATTTTTTGTTGAACATCCTGACGCTGATGAACTGTACAGATTTTTTTGTTGAACATCCTGACGCTGATGAACTGTACATATTTTTTGTTGAACATCCTGACGCTGATGAACTGTACAGATTTTTTTGTTGAACATCCTGACGCCGATGAACTGTACAGATTTTTTGTTATTTAAATGTTGCTCTATTTTTAAGATTAAAAAAAAGTGTAGAGCTATTGGGAATTGTCATATTTTGTACGTGTAACAGTACATAAAAAAAAACAAAAGCGAATATTTTAATGTGTGCACATTTCACCTTATTCGATCTCCGTTTAATCATATAAAATCACTTTTATTGTATTTTAAGAAAACTTTCGTACTTAAATCGCTTTAGATTACTTTAGCGTTATAGTCAGACTAATCATGAGTATATATATTTATCAATCATGTATATCAGTTATATTAATTTATTTTACTTTCAAAAAGTTCAAATATACATTATCGGTGGTCTCACGTGCTACATAGAGTAAAACAAACATACAGATTTTTATTTAAAGTTATAATTTTGTACATTTGAAAATAACACATTTTTTTTCTTTACATTTTCGTTAAAGTTTAATCGAAAATTTAAAGCAATTGCTTAAAGAAATTTAGTTAACATGAATTTGAATATAATTTTGCACAACATTAACACACTAAAAACACACTAAGAAAACAAGCGATGTTTATGCATTTGGCCACACATGTGATAATGATTTATAAAATTTATTCTTACACAATAACTGATTAACTAAAAATATCATTAGTTTTAAAATTAAATACAATTCTTAAAATAGTTAAATACTTTTCTAATATTATTTTTAAATATATTTCTGATAAAAAATAATACTTTTAAATATACTGAAAAATTTCATGTATTTTAAATGTTCTTCATTTCAATCAATTTGATTTCCTAACTAGTCCAAATTCATCACTAGTTTTTATAAAGAACCCCAGCGGTATTGAACTCTTTTTTGTTTCCTTTTGTTTTGGTGTATCTGGTCAGAATCGATCCTTCTTATGTGGATAGATCACGAATTTAAAAAAAAAAAAGGACGTACCAATAATTTTCACTTGGCATAACAATTAGTTCTGTTTCCATTATTTTTTTTAATATTATTTTTTTATTTTTTAAGATTGTGATTGCGGATCTGTTCAACTGTTTAAAAGCTTGTTAAAGTACTTAACTTTTTCCAACCTTTCAAATTAAAACAAATAATAACAATTGTATATATATTTATATATATATATATATATATATATATATATATAAATATATATATATTATATATATATATATATATATATATATATATATATATATATATATAAATATATATATATATATATATATATATATTAATACATTTTTTTCCTTTCTTTAAAAGGCAACGAAGGAGAAGAAATTCATCAGTTGAATGTGTACTTCAACAACACAGAAGGCAAACAAGTTTTTGTCTACAACTCAGATACGTCATCCAAAAGAATACGGGACATCTATTTATTAGACAGACCGAAAGTGTCTTTGCTGGAGCTAGAGATTGTCAAAGGAACTGTCAGCATATGTGAGATTGAAATATTTGGAGGTAAACTAAGTCATGTTGATATATTTGGAGGTAACTTAATTCTTTCTGAAATATTTTGAGGTAATATACATCATTTTAAATTTGTTTGATGTCAGCTATATAATGTTTTAAATAAATTATAACAATATTCATTACATTAACTTAATAATTTCTCACACTTTATTTTTTACTCCATATCCTAGAAAAAGCACCAATTATTATGTTAAAAGCCTTTATCCGTAGTTTAGTATGTCAAAATCAGGTATCATTTTGTGGAGTAGGCAGAGGGATGGTTATATAGGGAAAAGGTTGGGTTGATTAAGGGTAAAAAATTACATTTTAACTTTGATTTTAATTAATAATTTTCCTATGTTGTATTGTGATTTTAATTCTGTATTTTAAATTTCCTATTAGTATTCTCGTTTTTATAATTAGTAGTTCTCAACGTATTGATTTGAATTTAATTTTTTCCGTGTTTTGTAAAATGATTTCTTAATTTTCTAATGAAAAGTTCTCTTTTTAAAATGATTGGTTCTCATTTTTTTTTCTAATGAGAAGTTGTCAAGACGTGTAGTTTTCAAAATTAAAACAATATAAAGACAACAAAGACGTGATATCGAGATGAAGACAACATAGATAAAGACAACAAGGACGTGTCGCATAGTTTATTTATGTTTTAATCAAAAGGATCCGGACTCTCAAATAATCTTTACAATCAAAATTATCCCCCAGGGGACTTTTATCCAGTCTAGGGCAGAGGGTAGTGGTGTAGCTTCCCCCTGAGGATGGCTCTGGGTTGCGAATCTAAGAGGATGAGTCACACGGAGGCGGAGGCGGAGGGTTGGGTTAAATGGTGGCAATGGGGTAGGAGGAGGAGTCGGCACACGGAGGTGGAGGCGGAGGGACAGGTTATGTGGTGGCGTCTGGGTAGGAGGAGAATGAGGGACTGCCCTCTCTTGCGACTCCGGAATGACGGCTGTGGTAGCCTCTGCCCCGGATTGGTCACTTGCCTTTCTACACAGGCGGGCTTTCCTTAAATGATAACAGAGAACCCGCTAGCGTGTTTTGTGATACATCAAAGTCACCAGCTTCTCTTTTGTTACTACTGCATTCACCGCCGTGCTTTATTTGGCATCCAACAGCACCTCAAATAAATCCGCAATGATGCATGAGTCGACTAATTTGATGCCTTGTTTCTCGATGTGTTCAAGGCAAAATTAATGACGGTCTTGTAGACCTCTACACTTTTTTTGTATAACTTTTAATGAAGGCATGCCTAAAAGATATATAAACAAAAAAATAAACATTATAAAATAAAGTCATCCTAAGACAATTCAACACCAAGAGTGATGGATCATATGTGGAAACAACCCTTTACAGATCTCTTCGCCGGTCATACTGGTAACGATAAAACATCGTTCGTAAACAAGATGTTGCCACATCTACCAGATTGACTGTCCCCACCACAGAGTAGATTATATGGTGTTACGGGGAATGACAACCGATATACGAGGCCATTAAAATATTTAATTTGTAGAGAAACTTACTGACAGGGAACAATAGTCAGTCGGCGATAAGAAAAAGCGACGGCTAATTGTGTATTAATAGTGCTGTATAAAAAAAACCGCCGAGACGGGTCACAGATGCAAATGCGCCCCGGTCGCGTTTAATAAGTCCAAGAAAGTTCTAAAGATGTCAAATCTTCTCATTGTTATCTGTTACTCGACCTTTGCCAGAAAACACTCAATCAACAGGCGTAAGCAAAGTCTCCAAGGAGGCGGCTTTATTGATGCATGACTCGGGCTGATTGTAAGCATCCTTCAAAGTGTCTTGGGGATTTCAAAGGTTGTCCATAAAATGATTTTTATCAATCCATGTGTATAAGAGGCTGTGAATATAAAGTCGCATGTCACAGCGATACGGTAAACGATAGCTGACGTGAATTGGATATGCAAATGCAACATATCCTAAACAGAGAAGATGTGTTAACGTGGGACAAAGTAAAACAATATCAACAAACTTAACAATTCCATACGGATCATCCAACAGAATACAGACACAAACCATTAGGATAAGTCGAGATACCAGCATAAGCTCCACCACCACCGCGTCCCATCAGTGCCACCATCATCTATAAAAAATGTGAGTGACCAACACGCGAATCTTAACTTTAAAAATGAAGATGCGATCGAAATTCTTGATTTGCCTAATCCAAAAATACAAACTTTTTACAACGACAATAGAGACACAGACATTTCAAAACATCCAACCACCACCAGCTAAACGTACCAGAAGTAAGAAGAGTAAATTACCAATCCCCGTGAGGGGGGGACGGTTTGACTCGAAGTAAACATTAATAAAGCATTATTAGAATCCGAGTCAATTCGGGACGTATAACGGCACAATCAGCTTACAACATAACATGTCCAAAATCGGAGCTACACAAATCAAAGAATGGTTCAATAACCGTTCCATAAACCGAGTCGTCGACGTTTTCAAAGACGACGTATCATAAGAGGAGGTCTAAACCAACAGTATCAAGCTGATCTCTTACACATGCGAACCTTACAGAAAGGTAATAACTGAGAGTCGTATTTTATGACATATATCGACGTGCTTAATAAATTCTCGTGGCCTATTTCTATAATGACAAAGACATGTAAATCTCTAGCGGAGGCTTTGCGTTAACTTTTCGCGACGCACAAACCGATACATTTTCAAACAGACAAAGCTTCTGATTTCGTCTACAAGACGTTCTTAACTCTCTAAAATAAGATGGTGTTTCAATACCTTTGTGGTAGAACGTTTCAACCGAACCTTAACAGAAAACATGTTGTGATACTTTTCAAAAACAAATCGTATTTGGTACATATATCTTTTTCTTTATTTTAATTTCAATTCATGTATCTAATCATTTATTTTAGAGACTCTATACAACGCTAATACCCGTCTCTTGCCAACAGATTGCCCCCCCCAAGTCATTTGATGGCGACTGTGATGGAATCTGTCTCCTGACATGTCACAAACACCTCTGCAACTATGACGGAACATGTTACCAGTGCAGAGGAACCAGGGAAGGTCAATTCTGCATGATGGGTATGTACAGACTCTGATCAAAATAGCAAAATATTTTAGATCCCTATCAGTTGATTTGCCACTACCATGCAAACATGGATGTCCTTCTTAAACCAAACAGCCAGGTCATTTAGAAGTGGGTGGCTTTTTCTTTGTTTATATTTGCTTTGGTGTTCACGTTTGTTGGTTTTTTTAGGTTTATTTTATTTTCGTTTATGTTTGTTTTGTTATTTAAGTCTTGGTTTGTTGTTTAGATTTGTTTCAGTTTTATTTTCGTTTATGTTTGTTTTGTTATTTAAGTCTTGGTTTGTTGTTTAGATTTGTTTCAGTTTTATTTTCGTTTATGTTTGTTTTGTTATTTAAGTCTTGGTTTGTTGTTTAGATTTGTTTCAGTTTTATTTTCGTTTATGTTTGTTTTGTTATTTAAGTCTTGGTTTGTTGTTTAGATTTGTTTCAGTTTTATTTTCGTTTATGTTTGTTTTGTTATTTTTTTTAATAGTTTTTTACTTATTTTCGCTGTGTCGTTCATGGTTTTTTCTTGCTGTTTTTTTTTAAATATTATTATGGGTTTTTTTTTGTTTGTTTTTTTAAAATTTAAATAGGACATTATACCGATTGTGGAAAACTGCGACTTCTAAATGTACTGTCATTATGAAGTTGGTCGATTTTAATCTATTAACATTATCTTACACTAGGAACTTATGTTGTTTTTTTTATAATTTTAAGGCAGTAATTGTTTTCAGTAGATAATTATTTTTAGTTGACTGCTAGGTACTCCAGTTAATTAAGGCATTACGTTAAATTACATAACAAGTTTCTATTTTTGCTAGATAGTCTACTTACTGAACTCACTATATTTAAATGCATAGATGATGTTATTAGTTTAACATGTAATATTCTTAATTCATTATGCCCATTCACATTAGTAATGTCATCGTTTGCTAGGTAGTCTACATTAATTTATAATTGTCAATTACATAACTAGTGCCATTAACTGCTTAGTAGTCTTCTTAATTGAATCAATATGTTCAATTATATAACTTAAGTAAATTGATTGCTATGAATTCTACTTCACTAGTTATAAATGAAAGATGAATTTATCCATAAATCCATTGATGTTGCGTGTCTAAATATTCCATTTCAGCGGTCTTTATTCTTACCAGGAAATACAAGAACAATAGTATCCGGTATTATTTAAACAAATTTCAAACACATTGTAAACAAAGCTAGTGTTTACATAATACGTTCCCCTTAAAACAAGAATTTTGCATTTGTCAAAATGATTTTTTTCTCTGAAAATAAAACATTATTTAAAATAGAAGAAAATAAATTGATTTCCTGCAAAGTATAACAAAAATTATTGACACAATTTCCATGCATATATATAACATTCATTTCTGGACAAAGAATTCTACATTTTATTATAATTGCCTTTAATATGTCGTGATAATATGTCGTAATAATATGTCGTGAGTTCAGTTTATGCTGTTTTAAAAATCAACAGAATCTTTTTTTATATTTGACTTTATGAAGGACATCTTGTTCTAAAATGTTGGGGGATTGTAGGAAGCAAATGCAATTGCTGTATGTAATGAATAACGTATATAAATATCAAATTGGGGCAGAGCAAAAATTAAACCTAAGCATTCTTTTTCTACCATTGAATAATTTGTATCTAATGAGAGTTCATTTTTTTATAGAAATAACAAATATGGTAATCTAACTTGTGGTCATCTTCTTCTTCTTCAAAAAAAGGTGACATGTCAACATTACTGGCATCTATAGCTAATTTAAACTATTTCTTAAAGTCTAGTGCAATAGGAACACTAGCATTAGCTAGTGTATTTTTTGTTTTCAAATTCTTTTCGAAAAGCCTCTGACAAATAAAATAATATATATTTTTAGCCAATTACTTAGAGTAGAAGAAATAACTGAGATGATTTTGCTAACTTTCCTATAGTAACATGTAAATAAAAAAAAATATCATGATTTGTTTCCTTGTATGGGTCGGAGGTGGGGATGTGATAGCATTTATATGAGTTACATGACGTAGATCTACTTTATTACCTAAATATTTCACAGAGGCTTGATAACATTCACACCTGCTAATGTTTACAGTGACTATTGTATGCATAAATTTCGTAATCAAAGTTCTTAAATGGGTTACAAGACTTGACTAATCTTGACTGTAAATAATTAGATCATTAATGTATTCGCGGCACTTTCCTGGTCAGCATTAAGGTTATTGAATAGACATTGGAATATAGCTTGTTAATGTTTCTATCCTAACGGCATTACTTTAAATTAGTATAAACATTTGGACGACTGAAATGGAAATTCTGTTGATCATTCAGATAGAGGATTCTGCCAATAACCTGATAGTATGTCTCACTTGGTAACGTATTGGGCATCGCCAATTACAAAACTGTGAAACAATTTCTTGCAACAAAGGAAATTAACAATATATTTCTCGGAAAGTAATAAAAGACGTAGATTCTTGTCTAAGTGGAAAGTATTTTTGAGCTTTCGAGATTATTATTACCAATTATTTTTCTCGGACACAATCAAACGGTTCAGAAACCTTTCTTTATGGACTGAAAAGACAGTTTAGATTATCTTGATAGTAGCTTCTAAAGATAAACAATTATTATTACACTTTATTTTAACATATTCTTTTACATGGTTAATGTGACAGAACTGTTTCTTTCTTCTTATTCTTCTATATATTAAGGGCCAACGATAAATGTATTAATCATTTTGCCTCCTATGCACATAGAGATGATTTGAAATATTTCTGTGCCAGGTGGTGCCGAGGATATCTCATTGATTGTAAGTGCCACTTTGTGAGGGAATCATGCACTTGTGTTTTGAAATCTTGAGGCAATAGACAAATATTTGTCTAGTGTTGTCATCTGAACCGTTCCTTTTAAAAGCTTGTTCCAGTACCTGATTGTCTTGGGCAGAAATGAGCAGCTCCTATACTGGCTTCTTGCTGGTATGAGCAGGAATTGCCTGTCATGACCTCGTCGCTGTCTATGGGGACCTCTCTTTGACTGGTAACACATATGTATTTTACGTAGGAAACTGGCTCAAGTAAATGGCCATGAAGTTCGTATTGGTAGTGTAGAGGAGTAGAACATTCTAGAGACTGATTGTGTCTAAAAATTGGAAGGGTGAAATTCCATGCCCCAACTCATCTTCCACTCAGCTAGGAGATTGAGAATCTGTTGTAGCTGGTCCTTGTCAGATCTGTATAGATCTTCCCATACACCACTGCGTCATCTGCAAACAGTTTTGCATGGGATGTCAGTTTCTCGGGTAGGTCATTTATGTTTTAATGTTTAACAAACAGGGGCCTAGCACTGATCCCTGAGGGACCCCTAACTTCACATTGGCAAAGGAGGAGCTTGTACCGTCTACCAAATCTGCTTGGCATCGATTGCATAGGAAGCTAGAAATCCATGCTTTAGTGGTGCCTTGGATCCCTTATCTCTGGAGTTTGTGTAAAAGCAAACTATGATTCACAGGGTCAAATCTCTTATCGAAGTCAATCACCAGCACATCAGTCTGCTAGGGGTTCTCTTGATTGATCATAGTGTCTTCTACAAATTCAAGGAGCTGGGTCTCACATGATCTATTGACGCGTAAGAAATGTTGACAGTCATTGAGATATTTTGGCTTTCAAGGTATTTTATGATTTTGCTTACGAGTATGTGTTCCAACAGTTTGCCGACCACGCTTGTGAGGGATATCGGACTATATTTGGCAGGGTCAGAATTAGAGGCCGACCGAAAGTGATTTTCTGATTTCGGCCGAAGCCGAAAATAGGCCGAAAGTTTAAAATGACTTTCGGCCAAAACCGAAAAAAGACCGAAAGTTGAAAATGAATTTCGGCCGAAACCGAAACCGAAAATGAAATATTAAGATATTTTGAAATTCGTTCCCGCATACATTCTGCTTACATCGAAAATGATGTGGGAAAATAAAAATATTTACATTATTTTTATAAAAATGAGATAATCTTAAATATTAATAAATAAAAATCTAATTTAGGGTTCTCAAACTCGCGGCCAGCGAGCCATTTGTGACCCGCAAGACGATATTTTGCGGCCAGCTACATGACAGGAAAGTTTAGTGTAAATGCGCCGGCCCGTTTCCCTTATTCTCATATATATAACGTGACTCTCCGCGACGGTTTCAGTCGAATCTCACCGACTAGTCTAATTCTGATTTATTTATTTTTAATGTCTCTATATATTTTTGTATGCCAGCTCTCTGGCAACAGTGAGTAGGTGGATGAAAGTGAATCCTAGTTCTTGAGAACCCTTGATGATTTTTTGTTATTCATAAAGGTTGACCAGATTGTAACAGTTGTAATCGCTTTTTTGTGGATTACTTGATGCGGCCCACTCTCATTCAGACACTACCTCCCGCGCCCTGCCCCCCCCCCCCCCCATAATTTGAGTTTGATACCCTTGATCTAATGAATACTTTGGATTTTACCATTTTAATATAAAACTAATTTAAATTGCTTTACAATTTTTTTCAAATTTGTATGGTAGGAGAAAATTTGGCAGAAATTGGGGGGTTGGGGGGGGGGAGGAGGGGAAATTAATGCAAAATATTATTTTTTTGAAACCGGGTCTCTAAAAAATGTGGTTCTAAAAGATCACTTAATTTGTTCTTAAAGATCGCTTAGTTTGTTGTTAAAGATCGTTTAGTTTGTTGTTAAAGATCATTTAGTTTGTTGTTAAAGATCGTTTAGTTTGTTGTTAAAGATCGTTTAGTTTGTTGTAAAAGATCGTTTAGTTTGTTGTTAAAGATCGTTTAGTTTTTCGTTAAAGATCGTTTAGTTTGTTTTAAAGATCGTTTAGTTTTTTGTTAAAGATCGTTTAGTTTGTTCATAAATATCGCCTGGTTTGTTGTTAAAGATCGTTTTGTTTGTTCTTAAAGATCGCATTAGTTTGTTGTTAAAGATCGTCTAGTTTTTGTTAATTATCGCTTTATTTGTTTTTAAAGATCTTTTAGTTTGTTCATAAAGATCGCTTAGTTTATGTAAATTCGCTTAGTTTTTTCATAAAGATCGCTAAGTTTGTCTTTAAAGATCTTTCAGTTTGTTTTTAAAGAGCATTTAGTCTTCTGTTAAATATCGCTTAGTTTATTCTTATAAATCATTAAGGATCATTTGTTAGATAGTTCTTAAAGATCGCTTAGTTTGTTTTAAAGATCGTTTAGTTTGTTCATAAATGTCGTTTAGTTTGTTGTTAAATATCCTTTAGTTTGTTCTCAAAGATTGCTTAATTTGTTCTTAAATGTCGCTTAGTTTGTTGTAAAATATCGCTTTCGCTTTGTATTAAACGACCGAAAACCTAAGTTTTCCGGCCGAAAGTCTAAGTCAATTTCGGCCGAAACCGAAGAAAAACCGAAAGTTAACTTTTCTCTTTCGGCCGAAACCGAAATTAAGCCGAAAGTTAACTTTCCAGTTTCGTCCGAAACCAAAACTTGACCGAAAGTGATAAAATGGCCACTTTCGGCGCCGAAACCGAAGCCGAAGCCGAAATTCGGTCGGCCTCTAGTCAGAATGCTCCCCTTTCTCATAGATTGGAGTTACATGTGCTATTCTCCAGTCTGCTGGAAAATTTCCTGTGTACATAGACGATTGGAAGAGGATTGTCAGTTCAGGAACGATTTTTTTGGTTAATTCTTTGAACACTCGTGGTTTAATTTTGTCAGTACCACATGCTTTGTAGGGGGTAGTGGTTTTTAAGAGCGCAAGCACACCCTACTCTGATATCTGAATACCTTACATGACAGGGTAGGCTCTGTTCATCATTTGGGTCTTCAGAAGGATCTCAGATTCTGAGTACTGACTACCGTCACCAAACTGGTGTTATTGAAATGAAATTAAAATCATTAACTTAGATTTAATCATCACAAGAATCACATATCCATCCTGTTGTGCATGCCTTTGTATTGGAAAATGAAAAAGCACATTGTCATTTTAAGGAAACTGTTTGAATTTTATTTTTACTTTAGAAAGATAAACTTTTAAATTAGATTAAGCCAAATGAAAGGCTTTAAAATGTTTGGCTTGAAATTTAATACACGTTCCAAAAGTCCATCAGAGGTAGTTTAAGGTTTCGCGAACTTTATGTTCAAACACATGTTTAAATAGGCTTATTCCAAGTGATTCTTGAATAGCTTCTCTTGCGGTGAAGAGTAAGAAAATGATTTCTTTATACCAGTCTTTCTCTTGTTCGAAGAAGTACGTTCTTCTCATGTTCTTCAACGTATAATATAATCGTTGAAGTGAACCAAGCAATTCAAGATGATATATACTTATAAGTATGTCACTTGGTATCAAATAACAGACATGATACTTTTCAACTTTTTCTTGAGTCAAAGCGTTTTTTCGAATTTAAAAAAAAAAAAATATGGATAAATCGTCTGCAACACGATTAGCTGTGTTCAAGTTTGTGTCTTGTGAGTGCTTAACGCCACGTTGAGACTTGCACAAAGTTTTTTTTTCCATTTCAAAAACAGCATAGACTGTATTAATTTTTCGTGAAAACTCTTTATCGGATATCTTAGAGCTCATGGCTCTGAAAACAACAGATACTGGATATAACTTTGTTTATTGTTCTTGGTATTCAGTGAAATAAGTGTCATGAGTAGCCATGTGTCACCGATCAAAAGGTTTAGAAAATAATTTTGTTTAGGAATAATGTATTGTTTTTATGAGTTAGGACGAACAGGAAGAAAATTAAGGTATATCATGCGCAGAAGAGTAGAAGGGGATAAGTGAAAATGGAAGCATATGTTTGAAGATAGGCTCTTTGTCATAAATCTCATAGCATCGTTTTACCTATTCAAAAGATCTGTGTTAAAGTCATATCTGATGTAAATAGGCAATATCAGTTATAATTTTCACCACATTTAGGAGATGTGTATTATGTATTTCATGCAGTGTAATTTCTATATAACAAATTAGCCAATATACCCGGCGTTGCACGGGAGTGCATTAGGACCGCGATACTGGTGTGTTCCCTATCCCATCAGAACCCTAATCCCATTCTGACACAGACCCCAGCGCAGTCTCGTTTCCCGGTGTTTTCAAGATCTCAATAGATCCATTTAAGTTTGAGATCCCAATCCCAGGTGATCCCATTTTCTAGTGGGATCCTGTTCCCGTTGGGATAAAATCTAAAAAATACTCAGTTTTACTGAGAGAACAGTAAACTCCGGGACAGTATAGAAATGAATATGACGCACTAAAATGTTATTAATCCCTTAGCTCCTGCTATTTATACTCTTGGAACAATTTGGAACTTTCTGGAACATTCTAGATTAAATTGAATAACCTGCTCGAAACATGTGTAAAAATTACTTATCTAATTATTGTTCAAATACGATAACAATCTTCAACAAATGCCATAATAATAACCCATTTTTCTTTATAGTCAATCGAGAGGCATGCGGGGGGGGAGGGGGACATCTTATAACTTGATCAATTTGGTTATGCCTAAGAGAAGGAGCTCTAAAAATCAGTCAGTTCAATATTAAAGTTTGAATTTAAAATGCATCCCTTTAAAATATACTTTATTTATTTATTTATTTATTTACGCATTTTTATATAGCGCTTACCTTAAAGCTCTAAGCGCTTTACAATTATTGAAAACATGTAAACTAAGTAAAATAAAAATGAGACATTAGGATAGTAACTACTAAACTATAGAAACAATGAAAATGGCTATAAAACGAGGACACTTTGACACGTTTTGGCCTATACTACAGGATCAACCCGAGACAGGAAATGAGGCCTTGATTTAGCTTTTTAATTTTATCAAACTTTCAAGGAAAATTCTAGATTGGATATTCTTAGTTTTACATCCACCAACATTTCAATAGGGACTATGAAGGCCACAAAACTAAGCCTAGATTCCCCGATTCACATTGTACATATATTGTTGTCTAAGCCTGTTGATATTTATATAGCTTATTTCAGAAAAAAAAATGAAATCCGGCCCCCGGCCCCAGAAAGAGAGCTATTATGAGTTCAGTACCCTTCGGTATTTGAAAGTGGATATATGTGTACTGTGTACTAAGATTGGTCAAGATCCATCTTCTCATGTAGGAGTATATGATGTATATATTTGCCAAGTTTGGTCACGATCCATCAATCAAGTGGATCTAGTTCAACATTAGGATCTTAGTCCTCAATGGAATCATGCTAAGTGCGATTTTTTTCGAATCAGCTTTTTGATCACGTTATATAACCCTTCGAACAATAAAGAACCTTCTGGACGTTTCTAGATTAATTTATTATCCTCCATGAAAAATGTAAAGCATTACTTTTCCTAGTTAATTATTTTTCAAATACGAAATATTATATAACTTATTCGGACTATTATAACTATAGTACATTTAAATTAAAATATGGACCACGGTGGGGGCCCATTTAATAAAATATATTTTTATTCATGTCTGAGATGGGATGAAAAGGGGGGGGGGGCTATAAAAGTCATTTAGATAAATTATAGAATTAAAATTAAAAATGTTCACCTTAAAATCGACTTAAAAATGCCATAGATATAGCTTTTTTTAATATTTTGGAATTTTCTGGAAATGTCTACATTGTATATTATTAAATTTAACTCCACCGATATTTCAATACAAAAAATAAAGGGTATTGCCTCCACGCTAGGAAGTTAAACTGTGTACATTCGTCATAACTTGCACTCAAGACGCTCTTTGGATCTAGACCTCTTTTTGGAGCAAATATAATTTTGGCGACATGATCTTAATCTCTCATTTGAAGCAGGAAGACTGCTACAATCTGTAAAACCAGCCTTTCTGTTTACAATACAACAATTATGACTCGTAACAAAGCTCTTTAAAAATGTCCATGGATATCAGGAGGATAGCTAACTTTTTTGGATTGTGAATATGGGTCTCTAGATATATGATGAGACGTACAAGCGGAGAATTTGTCTAATATACCAGGATATTTGATCTTCTTAGCTTTCTTCTTGAGTTTCCTACTCTCATCCCTCATATTAACTTTCTTTTTTATAGGATGCAGATTTGTCTTTCGCATTTTTTTTTCGTGAAATTTTTATTTTATTTTTGTGGAGGTTTGCTTTAAGTTGATGCTTTTGCTCTATGGTGTCCGTCTTGTTGGGTATCAAATGTGCTTTTTGGGAGCTGAAACGGTTTAGTTATCAGCGAAGACTGCTGCCATATGCACATCTCCTTAGCCACTGTCTGCCATATATATTCCTACCTCTATACAAACACGATTCTTGAACTCCTCTATCTTAATAAGTTCTTTAAATTTTTAAAGTCTGTTTCAGTGTTCCTTGCGTTCGACAAATTATCCAGGAGTCACTATTTTTCCCGGAAATTCTCGACTTCATTTTTACCATCAATTTTCTACAGCTTACTGAACATGTTGCTGAATTTTGGGGGACCCATTTATACGTGATACGTATTAAGGATTTGACAACATTATAGTCCCTGCGTTGTTTCGCTTTCAAGTAAAAACAAAACAACCTTCCACTGCCTCTACTGGTGGGTTATTATCATCAAAATCCATTTTGATACAGGCGAAATATCATTTCTTTTTATTAATGTTCAAGCATAATGAGAAAACTCATAAAATATAATTTAAAGATGAAGAAAATATAAACAGCTCTTTATTGATATCGTTAATTGGTATCGTGAACTCAGTTCAGGGAGTGTATATTAAAGATAACGTTGTATTAAATCCCCAGAAAAGCAACCAACTTTTTAAAGTCCCTTTATAATGTGTAAAGAATTTAAATAATTTACAAGGAATAGTATATTCAACAAGATGGCAGGCGTTCAAAGTTGTGTGGGTTTTTTACTAAAATTGTACAAAAACAGGAAGGTGTTGTGCAATTATTATCATAATTATATAAATTCAATTTCGGAGAAGTCAGAGTTGTCTTGAGCTAGAGACTACGCCATACAGCCATGTATAAGATCAAGCCTTTGAACATAATGCAGGTTTATGTGTGTTTCATGTTTTCCTTATGTAGTCGGCCATCTTAGCTGTCATCAAAATCATTGCTCAATGCAAGCAAATGATACGCTTGGCGACACATTTCAGCTGATATACTCACGCGATCGACTATTGTCAATTAATTCAAACTTATACTCTTGACTGCTAACATGTCGTATCGACTGAAAGAACTATTGATTGTTCGTGGCCTGAGCCTTAATCGTACCAATTGTAGAGGTGGACGGAAAGTTGGCGCACGACGAAAGAAGAAGCGTCTTTATCCCACTGGTCCTCGGAAACAGCGTGCCATCTTGTACAGCAGGAACTCCCTTAAAGCATAGTGCCATCTGTTACAGCATGAACTCCCTTAAACATAGTGCAACTGTTACAGGAACTCCCTTAAACATCGTGCGACCTTCTCACAAGCAAACGTGTTTGTTTCATTTGAGATGTGCCAGATGCAACTTAAGTATGGTGAACAAGCGATGACGTTGATGTGCATATACAGACAACCTCCAAAAAGGCAAAATAAGTTAAAGATCTGTCAGTTATCTGTGGAGTTTCTACAAGTCCTTGACATGTACGCTACAACCAACAGCAATGTCTTGATAATCGGCGACATAATCTGCCATTTTGACTCCACCACTGATAACTCTTGAAGACCCTAAAATCAGCTCTCGACACGCACTGAATTACTCAGCGTGTCAGTGTTCCAATGCAGAAGCGTGGTCACATCCTAGATTGGCTGATTGACAGAGACGACCTTGCAGATTACCCAACCTCATTATTGAGGACAAACTTATTTCTGATCACTTCCCAGTCAACTTTGACTTTGACTTGAGGAAGCCAGGACGCCTTCTGCACACAGTCACATCCCGCGACCTGTCGACGGATAAATCTAGCAGCCTTCAGATGTGACGTCACAGCCCTTGGGGTGCTGTGAAGATGAACCTTCTAAAGACTACATCAGTGGCCTCAGATTTATTTGATACAAACATGCACCACTGTCCACACTGCGAGTTACGGACTGCCCGTCCGCCTCATGGCCCACGTCCAAATTAAAGGTCACGAAGCAGAAATAGTGACCTGCAGAATGCTAATGGCGGAAGTATGGCTTGACCATGCACCGACAAATCTTTTTTTATCACAAGGAACGAACTAAAAAATTGACCCTTGCATCTATGACTAAATACGTCAGTCACCATATTGTAGAGTGTGATCCGGTTAGGGAATTATTTCGTATTGTGGCTCAGCTGACCGGTAAACAGAAGAACACATCTTTGGCAAAAAACTTTGCCGTGGGCGTGCTGACAGAGACCCTCAATGAGTTCTTTATAATGAAAGTCACGAAGATCAGGGCACGACTTGACATTTGCGCAGATGCTCCCGAATTCTTGCCGTTTAACGGCAGTCCAATGAACGAATTTTTAGATGTCACTGAATCGGATGTAAAGATGTTTGTTTGATCCTCTTCCGGCAAAGTGGTTTCACCAAATGTTTGACCCTCGTCCGGCAAAGTGGTTGCACCAAATGGTTGACCCTCTTGTGGTTGCACCAAATGTTTGACCCTCTTCCGGCAAAGTGGTTGCACCAAATGTTTGACCCTCTTCCAGCAAAGTGGTTGAACCAAATGTTTGACCCTCTTCCGGCAAAGTGGTTGCACCAAATGTGTGACCCTCTTCCGGCAAAGTGGTTGCACCAAATATTTGACCCTCTTCCGGCAAAGTGGTTGCACCAAATGTTTGACCCTCTTCCGGCAAAGTGGTTGCACTAATGTTTAGATGAAATAGTCCTTATCATTACTAATTTCATAAATCAGTCTCTAAAATCTTGTATTTTTCCATCTTCGTTTAAATTTGGCGGTTGTAACTTCAATGCTAAAGAAGGCGAATCTGGACCCATATGTGTTGGAAAATTATTGTCCCGTCTCCAATCTTTCGTTTGTGTCTAAGCCTTTGAGAAAGTCGTTATCCGAAAGTTGCTTAATGACCTCATTCGATGTGACTTGTTTGAGCCTTTCCAATCACCATACAGTGTGCATCACTCTACCGAGACATCCCTGTTGTGCATCGTAAACGACCTTCTGTAATCTTATATCGCTTTTGTCGCTACTCGATGAATCGGCTGCGTTCGATGCGCTTGACCATGGCACACTTCTCCAACTCTGGAAAATATTTTCGGTTTCACTGATACCCTACTGAAATGGTTAAGTTCGTATCTAATAAATCGGGTCCAATTAGTTTTTTTGGAAATGGCTTGACCTCGAAGCAAACTTTCATTGAATTCACAGTACCCTAGGGCTAGGTCCTGAGGCCCTATGCTTTTTACAATGTACGTTCAGCGCATGCGTGCAGTGATCAAGCAGTTTGAAATGCTATATCACATGTTCGCGGATGATACCAAACTTTGGCAATCTGTGATCCTCTCTCAGTTCCTCAGATTCTTAGAATGACACAGAAGACAGTGGAGTCAGTTAAGCACTGGATGTCTATAAACAAGCTTAACCTGAATTGTGAAAGACCTCTCTGATCCCCATTGCTACCGTTGAAAAGCTAAAATATATAAATAAAACACAAACCCTTACTCTCTCAGGTATACAGATTGAATTTGCTAAGACAGTGCGAAACGTGGGTGTCTATTTAGACAGAACCTTTACAATTGAACATCACATTAACATGCTTTCCAAGGCGATTTTTCTAGTGCTTCACAGAATTACAGAATTAGTCATATCTGTTATTTCTTAACGTTAGATGCCTCAAAGAAGCTTATGTCTGCATTCGTGCTATCACGCATGGACTACTGAAATGCTCTTATGGTGGGTCTTCCAGCTACGCTCCTAGATAAAATTAAAGGCACATAATAATGCGGCTCGCATTGTTTTTCGCAAACGCACATTTGACCATGCTAAAACACTTCTGAGAGAGTTGCATTGGCTGCTGGTCAGCTCTCGCAAAGAGTAATTAACTAATTATAAAATGTGTTTGACTGAAATAAAGTTTTAAATAGATTAATAAGACACGAACACATTGTGTCAATATAACAATATAAGTTACTCTTTAATGTTAATTATACTTATACACAAGTAAAACTTTTTCTAACACATGCTATTTTATTAGGGTGTTAGCATGGTTAACTACTTTACTATCTTGTGCGTTCAGGATGCCGGCTTGTGTAGTGCAATACTTCTTCCACTCATTCACTCAATTAGCCAGTCACTCAAAGAAGTATATTAATTTCGCGTTAAATTCACAGTGCTTTATTATATCACTTTTCCACAAAAATAATAATAATCCTTGCACAAATATCCAGGTAATATAATCCAGGATGCAATTATCTCACACATGTATAAACATATAATACTCCATGGTATAATTGAAAATTCACATGACAGAAAATCCACCACGTCTTCACTTCCCATCGACATGAGAGGGACTGCACTTAGCACTCAAAAAGTTCGACTAACTTCCGTTGTGAAAGACTATTTGGTAGCCATCGTTGTGAAAGACTATGTGGTAGCAATCGTTGTGAAAGACTATATGGTAGACATCGTTGTGAAAGACTATTTGGTAGCCATCGTTGTGAAAGATTATTTGGTAGCCACCGTTGTGAAAGACTATTTGGTAGCCATCCCTGTGAAAGACTATTTGGTAGCCATCGTTGTGAAAGACTATTTGGTAGCCATCGTTGTGAAAAACTATTTGGTAGCCATCATTGTGAAAGACTGTTTGGTAGCCATCGTTGTGAAAGACTATTTGGTAGACATCGTTGTGAAAGACTATTTGGTAGCCATCGTTGTAAAAGACTATTTGGTAGCCACCGTTGTGAAAGACTATTTGGTAGCTATCCCTGTGAAAGACTATTTGGTAGCCATCGTTTTGAAAAACTCTTTGGTAGCCATCGTTGTGAAAGACTATTTGGTAGCCATCGTTGTGAAAGACTATTTGGTAGCCATCGTTGTGAAAGACTATTTGGTAGCCATCACTGTGAAAGACTATTTGGTAGCCATCGTTGTGAAAGACTCTTTGGTAGCCATCGTTGTGAAAAACTATTTGGTAGCCATCATTGTGAAAGACTATTTGGTAGCCATCGTTGTTAAAGACTCTTTGGTAGCCATCGTTGTGAAAGACTATTTGGTTGCAATCGTTGTGAAAGACTATGTGGTAGCCATCATTGTGAAAGACTATTTGGTAGCCATCATTGCGTGCAGCTATTTGTTGATACACAAACAAAATGTGACGTATTTCTCAATGGCATGTTAAAAGGAAAAAAAATAAATATTTCACATATAAATATTTACTTAATTAAAAAAAAAGTATTGTTTTTGAAATAATTTGTAATATTTCAGTGTTACTTTTTTGTTACATCTTGAACAGGAAGGGACTTGTTGGACGTAGAACAAGAAACCGTAAAACCCGTGAACATCTTACCGTTTAGGAAAGTTAAAAAGGCACCCCCAGTGTCAATGTGGTATTATTTCTTGGTCCTGACATCGTTCATACTTTTGATTGCCTGTCTAGGTCACCTCATTCGACCGCACCCCATTGCACAGCAAAGGTAAATAAAATATGTAACTCATAGTGTCGTTGCTAAGCATGATGCTCTGGTGTCAAAAAAATTGGTAACGTTTAGAGTCAAATTAAAAATAAACCACTGTATTAATTGTTTATCTTTTTTGTAATATTCTTTTTGTTAAATATACTTATTTGTATACATTTGTGATGTGTTTTTTTAAAACCGCATCTATATTATTTTTTTTTAAAAATAGACAATTGTCACAGTTCATTTAGCACTAAAAAAGGATCTCTGTTCAGTTTAACTTTATAACATGTGGTCACAATTTAAAAAAAAAAATAGGTTAAGCAACGTTGATCTACTTTAAAAGATGCAAACGTCATTACATTGTACAAAAATAAAGGAGAAAGTCTTACATATCTGGGTTCCAACATTTTGAGTACACTCTTAATGAAGAATGAGATGAGTGGCAGGATAGGGAACGCCACAAATGTCATGTCCATACAGAAGAGAAAGTGAGGTCAAATGCCAATCTCACTTAAAGAACTAAGCTGGAGGTATAAAATGCCTGCGTACTGAGCACAAAACTCTATGGATGCAAGTCATAAACCACATACTCCAAGCACGAAAAAAGGCTCAATAGCTTCCACCTCAGATGCCTGCGCCGAATCCTTGACATTAAATGGCATGACAAAGTCCCCATAACGGATGTCCTGTCCCAAACAAACATTTGTAGCGTCAAAGCAAAATTAATCAAAAGATGCCTCCGCTGGCTTGGACACGTCAAGCGAATGCAACCTGGTCGCATACATTAGGACTTGCTATACAGCATGCTGGCGACAAGGAAAAGGTCGGTTGGACTGCCTTGCCTCAGATTTATAGACATATGCATAAGAAACATGAAGGCGGTCAACATCAATATCTCAAACTGGGAGGATCTGGCAGAGGATCGATCCACATGGTGGGACATCCTGAAGGAACGATCACTGCATAATGATGATAAAACAGGACGGAAACAGCTGCAAAAGGATCGAGGAGGAAGACAAGTAAATACTGCTCCACCGATTTTGTGTGTAGGAAATGCCACAGAGACTGCCATTCTAGGATTGGTCTCACTAGCCACACCAAGAGATGCAAGAAATAAAAGTAATCTATCATCCACCGCAGACGGAAAGATGCCATAACAAAAAAAAATTAAAAAAAAGGTTAAGCAACTTTGGTCTACTTTAAAAAAAATTTGGTTTGACCTATGTTCTTGGTCTATTTATTCAAATTTGTAGCGGTTCCAAAATAACTCTATTTTTTAAAATGTTTTACAATAAATTCGCTTTTGTCTTGAGGGTCGCTTGCTGTGTGAAGGACTTGCAAAATATTTGGAAAGCTAAGTTACCCACCTTCCTTCCATACATTCAACTGAAATTTGGCACAAACACTCTTTGCCAAAGTCAAGCAAATTATTTTCAATTTTCAGCCGCATCCACCTGACCCAAGCCCCAAAAATCATTTTTTTCATGTGCATCGGGTGAAGATGAAATGAAATTCCGGATAACAGCGCTAAAAGTGATTCCTTATAATTTTTGTGTTTTCCTGAAATAGTTTGTAAACTTTATATATACGTTGTTAAAAATGGATGGGCATTGGATTATTATTGGATTTCAGGGCGTGAAAAAATTTGCTATCACCTACCAAAGAACTATTTACTGCCTAAGTTACTCGCCTATTCCAAATAATTCATTAAAATAGCAAGTTTTGTTGGAAAAAAATAAATTATCCTAATCTTTTGTTTGCCTTGTTTAAGACGGACTTCAAGGTATAGCCAACCCGAGATGAAAAGATCCCGTCTCAGGCCACAATCACGCCGATTGCACTCTGACCATCGTCCTGTGGAGTTCTTAGAATATGAGTGAAACTTACTGATGACTAATGGGACTTGTCATATATTATGTTCTCCGACGAACAATTTCTATGAGCAAACCATTTTATGTTAGACCTTGACACCATACTGGAGAAAATCATTCAGGTTACCTAACCAAATCTGAGGAGACCAGAATTTCAAACTGTGCAACAGTGAATATAATGAAAATAGAAAGTTAATAAATGTATTTATTGAGATAGATATGTAAAATCTATCTATCTATCTATCTATCCATCTATCCATCTATCCATCTATCCATCTATCCATCTATCCATCTATCCATTTATCCATCCATCCATCCATCCATCCATCCATCCTTCCATCCATCCATCCATCCATCCATCCATCCATCCATCCATCCATCCATCTATCCATCTATCCATCTATCTATCTATCTATCTATCTATCTATCTATCTATCTATCTATCTATCTATCTATCTATCTATCTATCTATCTATCTATCTATCTATCTATCTATCTATCTAT
>CAXITT010000213.1:397157-416683 GCA_964033795.1 Lymnaea stagnalis | reverse complement strand
TATCTATCTATCTATCTATCTATCTATCTATCTATCTATCTATCTATCTATCTATCTATCTATCTATCTATCTATCTATCTATCTATCTATCTATCTATTTATCTATCTATCTATCTATCCATCTATTTATCTATCTATTATCTATATATTTATCTTTCTATCTATATATCTATCATCTATCTGTCAATCTATACATCTATCTTTTTCTCAACTATTGATCCATCTATCTATAACTTTCTCTATTATTTTTTACCCTCTCTCGTTGATATTGTATTTCACACATTCTCCCTTATTTTCTTTAACCAGAGTTTATCCTTTTTATACACTGAGTTTCCTTCAATTTTAATTTTTTAATTATATTATTCTTAACAATGATGGTTGTAAGCATAAGAAATTCATTATTTACTAAAGCATTTTTAGCAATAAATAGTAAATTACAATTTTGTGTATTAAAAAAATTAATGAAAATCCGTAAACATTGGAGAAGAGGATGTTATGTGGCCTTTGGGTATTTTTTTGTTCACCTGTTTAATTAGTTGACTATTATTTCTATTTTACCAGTGTTACTTTGAGAAATTAATAAAATATATGAAATAAATTAATAATATGACTTTGTGATTTTAACTAATTCTGTGTTGTTTGTTTTTTTTTTGCTTTTTTTTTTTTTTTTTTTTTTTTTTTTTTTTTTTTTTTTTTTTTTTTTTTTTTTTTTTTTTTGGTTAAAGGGGAAAAGGTAAGGGGTTTACCAGAATTGAAGAAATTGTTCATTATAAAGTTGTTCTTTTTTTTTTAAATTCAGGTTACGGAACAAGTTATATATTAAAAAATTTAAAGGGGAAAAGGTAAGGGGTTTACCAGAATTGAAGAAATTGTTCATTATAAAGTTGTTCTTTTTTTTTTAAATTCAGGTTATGGAACAAGTTATATATTAAAAAAAAAACATAACTGAATACTGGCAATATGCATTAGTCCTATAGATTTAAAACACATATAATATACATACCTATAGTCATGTTATTGAATAAAATTCAATATCAGATATGTTTAGTATTACCAAAAAAAAAAAAAAAAAAAAAAAAAAAAAAAAAAAAAAATTTAAAAAAAAAAAAAAAAAAAAAAAAAAAAAAAAAAAAAACAATAACAACAACACACTAAGCTACATACCTTCCGGATTGCTTTAAAAAAAACCAGTTAATATTATATATGAATAAGTTAAGATAAGATTATGCATGGATCCAAACTAATAGAATTTTTGTTTGATAGCATTGTAAGTATTCATTTTTTGCACAGCAATAAATACACATTTTTTAAACAAGACATGATTTTATAGTAACATCAATTTAAATACAAGCATCATCTCATGCATTTCTCTATTTACATTTCAAAAACGCTGAACAATTTAGTTATTATTATTTTTAATACCATCAATACCGTAACTTCCGGCGTATAAGACGACACCTTACTTTTCCTGTTAAAATGGAAGGGTTGGACTATACTCGCCATAAAAGGCAACCCCTCTGCCAACACACACCAAATAGCATCACGTTTGATTTCAATATGGTGTTATGTAGCATACATTTCCCGGGCTTGAATTTTACTGGACCTAAATTAGAATCCTAGCAGAAAGTAACGTCTGTTGTGGGCGTGGCCTATTCGTTTGATGTTTTTTGTTTACAACCGTGTTTAACAATTAAACATGTTAGACTCTCACCTGGTATTTTCTCGAATGTGCTCGTTAACCCGAGAAATGTAAACAACACGTCATAAGTCTTTCTGGAAGGCAGGGCTTACGCGACCTATATAAGGGATTGACAGGGTTATGGACGGAGAAGGAGATTAAGATAGACATTATTAACTTTACGAGACGTGCATTATTCCTTGTGTATTATTCTTTGTGTATTTGTGTGCTCATACTTATATGTGTTCATTTCGCATTCATCATTATTCTTTGGAACATTATTCTAACTGTATTAACTGTGTACCGGTAAAAGATCTACCATACTGTAAGTTCAAGATTGTCATTATATTTTCTTTTATTTTGCATTTATCTTAAGACATAATAAATCTTATGAATTGTAACTGGCAACTGTTTTGGATGTCGTATCTTTAATATTGTTGATTTTATGGTCACTGGAATGCAGTAAATCCCTAGAGAAAATACAAATTTTCTTGACACATGATCCCATACTAATCATACCGGATAATAATGAAACTTTTCTTGTAAGGAAGGGCGCCTCAGTCACTGGTATAGGGGCTTGTTTAGTTCATTACAATTAGTCTATATCACACCCGTTAAAAGATGTCATTCGAAAACTACTAACCAGGGAGACTAGATATTCGACCATAGAAAGAGAATGTCTAGCCAATATTTGCCGAGTCCAAAAACTTGCTTATTAACTTATAGAAGCCAATGTTACTTTACAATGGTATCACCAACAATTTCAGTACTTTAAAACATGCCCATTTTTCACATTCTTGAATTACAAAAAAGCCATTAATACTGCAAGAATGCAATTTTGATGTAAATTACATCAAATGAGAAGTAAACTTTATAGAGGGCTTTTTGTGCAGACATTAGAGTGTACCTATTAGACACACGTCATTATGATAAGTTTTTGTTCTCCTAGCAAACGCCACTGATCTAATGCAAATATTTTCCATTCACATTCCTTGGTTTTACCAAATGAAACGCATTCACAGTTTACGTTTCTTCTCTGTACATATCAATTCCCCACACTTATGGAATCTCTGCGATTTCATTTCTTTCTGAATAAGGATTCTAATCCCAAGTTTCCAACAAATGCCGTTGTACGTCGTACAGAATTGGTTTTATAGCTTAACTCATGTGAATATAATGGCGCGTTTTTTAACAGATCACTGGCGTTGCTATGGGAAAAAAAATGGGACTAAGTTATGTATGTCTATTTATGGGCCATTCGGAACATCTTTGGAAAGAACACTACAGGAGATACATATATGACTGCATAGTTATTACCAATGTGGACATAACACAACTAGAAAGTTTTATTGACTTTATTGGACATTTTTATCCAACAATCAAATTCTCTTCAACGATCAATAAAGGTACCATCCACTGAGAAGACTCTGTAGCAATGTTGAGGATTTTTTGGGGAAAGTATGGCTGACATGTTGGATTTTTTTCTGAAGCAGGTTATTTCCTGAACACATTTTAAAACCAGATGTCACTTGATTTTAATGTATGACTAGACAGGATTCTTTTAAAGCCACTCATTCTGATGCTAGCGATAGTTCTAAATTTTTTTAAACTTTTCATCCCCATATCATGGAGTTTGGCTTACCGCTGTTGATATACATGGAACACACTGTTCCACTGCCTTGGAATCCAATGGTAAGTGTCTCGATGATAACGCTGTTTCTACAGAAGACATCATAGATCATGTCGCCCATTTCAATAACTCTCTTCTGTATACATGTGGTTGGTTGAGCAGTGCCATCTGACGTTATCTCGTGGAATGAGACGTCAAGTCTAGAAACTGAGCTAAAAGTCGAAGGTGTAAATCAAGCATGATGGTTTAGACGTCATGAGGCACATTTAATATTATCTGCTAATGTCACCTACAATGAGCTTGTTATGTTACCAAAATAGTTTTTCTTATCTACGCAATTTCAAGTAGTGACCGACGGAATGTGCAGCCCTTAAGTTGCCTTTTTCAAGTAGTGACCGACGGAATGTGCAGCCCTTAAGTTGCCTTTTGATCACATTAAAAACAGAAACTCTACATTTCGGTTTTGTTTTCAGTTTCAGCCAGAAAGTGATTGAGACTTTCGATCAAATCGCTTTCTAAAGTCTGTTAGAAGTCAGACTGTCATCGTGTATGCCGGTCGGTATTATGATTTACATTTAGTCCCGACGTCTTGCTCTCATGGTATGATATATGACTAATCCGTTGCGAGCACTGCTCACAGCTGCATTTTTTCTGTTCAACAGTTCCACAAATGAAATTTTTAATTCGTCTAAGGCAAAGCTAAATTGTTTAGTGGGAGAAAAAACCCGAATGGAATTGTAATATTTATATTAATTTTTTTTTTTTACAACGTTTCTTCAAAATTAAATTTAAATCCCTAGGTTTATTCAATTCATTCCTTTGTAACATCCACTTTGACGCATCCATATCATCCTCATAAATGTTGTAATCAGCAAAGATGAATAATATTGAGAGAAAAAAACAATCAATCTTAGGCAATGGAAATAGTTTCATTCTGAACTTTGATTTTAATTTGCGGGTGACGAAGTCATGTGACATCATTAGGCATTTTTCATTGGTCTGAACCTCGACACTTGTGCCCAAGGAGAACACTATGGCTGTTCAATTACATTTTTTTTTAATATTAACTAGCCATTTTTAACTATTATGCACTGGAATGTTTGTTCTCAAAGTATTTTATAATACCTCAGTAAGCGGCACTAAATGTCTTTTCCGTTTGGTACAGCCATTCTACTCTCTCAGTAAGCGGCACTAAATGTCTTTTCCGTTTGGTACAGCCATTCTACTCTCTCAGTAAGCGGCACTAAATGTCTTTTCCGTTTGGTACAGCCATTCTACTCTCTCAGTAAGCGGCACTAAATGTCTTTTCCGTTTGGTACAGCCATTCTACTCTCTCAGTAAGCGGCACTAAATGTCTTTTCCGTTTGGTACAGCCATTCTACTCTCCCTCCCTCATTTTACAGCTTGCGGTAGTTATTAGAGACCACTCTTATGACACGAGCAATTCTCTTCCCCTCTCCATTATCTCTTATCTCCCCTTCTTTCTCTATCTCTCTATCTCTCTCTCTCTCTCTCTTTCTTTCTCTATATCTTCTCTCTCCTTCTTTCTTTCTATATCTCGCTTTCTCAAATACAACAATGAATAATAATTAACTGACATTTTTTTAAAACAATTAAATGTAGGATTGGTGTCAGTTGCTTCTAACCTTGTTGCATGTGTTCGTTCTTGACAAAGCTGTGACATGAGCCATTCAGGATGAAATCAATAATTTCTCGTAGGCAGAACTACATTTTTTTAAAGGAAATTGTAGATCGTATATTTTATAATTAGATCGTATAATGCGCTTCTATATTATTCTCATATTTGAATGTTTCTAGGTGCACGCCAAATGGGACTGTACGCAAACAAACCATTGTTCACAGCACAATTTCCGGTTCAACTAAGATAGGACGACCTATTGATTTCTTAGAGCAGCTCTCTGCTCCTGTTAGCAGCAATCCCAGTTTAAATAGCGATAATATAATCTTCTTTTTTTTAAAAGTTTGTTAATGCAATTTTTAATTTTAATTTTATGGTTTCCTTTTTCTTGTTGAAATGAAAACTTTCTGTAGACAGTCTAGTATTAATTCAAGTATATCTAAAATATCAAAATTGACAAAGTATTATAAATTCATGTATTTGTCTGAAGGAATATGTGCTCGACAATAGCCATCATCAAAAGATAGCTATGTATGTATGTATGTCTTTAGATATATGTGTATTGTTATATCCTTAGCTTTGCAAGTATTATTGTTCATTTGCATGTACTTTTTTTTCATAAATAAGTGCGCAAAAGATTTATTCATGTACTACTAAAATATAATTTGCCCCACCCAATATCTACAACATGCTAAAACCATGACCGTTTACAAAAGCAGAAACTCGTCCCTCTTCCCCATGGACAGCTACGAGGCTATAACAGGCAGGTCCGGCTCATACCAGCAAGAACACAATACACGAACTGCTCATTTCTGTCAAGGACAACAAACTTTAAAAAAGAAAAATTTAGGCAACAACAATTGACACATTTGAATATATTTCCTCCTGCCTTCCAACCACCATTTCCTAATACCCTCGCTGAGCAGCCCTTTAACCAGTAAAATGTCCTGTTCAATACTAGGCACAGAAGCATCGTGAATCCCTTCTAAATATATAGGGGCAAGAATGATCAATACATTGATCGTGGGCCCTTCAGACATATAAGAAGAAGAAGAACGTCTAAACAGACACATACAAAATAAAATAAATGTGTTCACATGTTTTGTCTGGTATGATAACTTAGCTCTTGCAAACATATGTATTAATATTTTCCATTGCCATTTGATAAAACTGTATCTTTAAAGCCACATTTCTTATGGATTGCTAATGAATTACCTTATAAAGAATGATGGAATTCATGCTATGAAAATTAAAGTCATGTGGGTCCCTCTCTTTTAGGAACTGTCATAGTTACAAGCTTTACATATCAAATTTTTTAATACATTCACATTCCATATAACAAAAGCACCTGTTCCTCTCCTACACAACAAGGCAGAGAGTGTAATCGAATTTAACGGTCGACCAATTGCACACAAATGTTGGTTTCCGTCTGGCTCCTAGCTCTGCTGTTACAACTGCTGAAAACCTCTGCCTCATTCAGCCACGCCATTCAGCCTGGTAAGAAGTTAATTTTATATTACATTGTATTAAAAAAAAAAGTATATTTATTACATACCAGTTTTAACAAGGCGGAAGTCTAGGCAATACACTTCTGTTTCTAACATTTAATACACAATTTTTTGGTCCTTTCCGTATAACATACATTATAAAAGGTGTTAAAAATTCTATGAAAACTAGAAATAACCTGCCACGAACGGAGCTGGATTAGGCGTGCAGTTCACATTAACTCAAGTTTCTTTACAAAACGTGCTTTCAGATAGCTCACTTTAAAAGAATCCCAATCAGTGCTAACATCTTGGATTTCTATTTTGCCCACCTTATAAACAGAGCTTGATAGCCATAAGTTAGCTCCAAGTGATTTACCATTTGCAATAGGTATAAATTAATTTAAATTTCAATTACTTCTTTTCAGAAAACAAAATTTCAATTTTTTAATTTTTTTTTATTTTAAAAAATTTTTTTTTTAAGTTAATTAAAATTTAAAAACATTTAATTTCAATTGTAATTACTTTTTTTTTAAAAATGTAAAATACAAATTTCAGACTTTGTTTGTTTTTTGTTTTTTTAAATTCCAAATTTTAGAAAAGGCGGTTACGTATGCTCTACCTGCGTTCATGGATGCAGATGCCGAACTGTTTACAGAGTTCATTCTTACTACAACGTCCCCAACTCCGTTGGCGGTGAGTAACCATTTTAAGATTGCATTTCTCGTTCAGCAGCATTGCACCACCTTTAATGGTAACGCATAATACTATCATAGCGTGTTTAGTGTCCGCCGTGAATGTTATAAAATAAAAATATAGCGAATGCAGTTTGAATTCATCAAATTTCACAGACAGACGTTGACCAGGAAGTGCTACACCAGGGGGTCGGTTATGTAAGGCATGCGTGCCAGTCTTGGCACGCAGAGGGATTTTCAATGGGTAATCGAGTTTTGGATTAATTATATTATACTTCAAACGACGCGCACTTTTTTAACTCTCGTTTAACTATTATTAAATTATTCGGAAGTCGATTTGAACACTAGTGCTTAAAATCCTGGAAGTGTCTTGATAATTTTATTCAAGTTTTTTTTTTTTTTTTTTTTTTTTTTTTAATTTTTTGATAATGTAAATTTAAACATTTGCCGAAAATTATGTTTATTTAAACTCCATCCAAAAACAAGGTTCGTTTAACTATTATTAAATTATTCGGAAGTCGATTTGAACACTAGTGCTTAAAATCCTGGAAGTGTCTTGATAATTTTATTCAAGTTTTTTTTTTTTTTTTTTTTCTTATTAATTTATTGATAATGTAAATTTAAACATCTGCCGAAAATTATGTGTATTTAAACTCCATCCAAAAACAAGGTATATTTATTCAAGTCATGATGATCACTACTTAAACTAAAGCCATGATCATCTTTTTATGAACTCCAGCCAGGATTATGTATAGTTGAACTCAGGCCATGGTTAATTATGTTTGATTTCCGTCAATGATTGTATGTTAACTTTATCCAGAATTCTATGTTTTGGTACTCAAGTAACGATTATGTATATTTGAATTCAAGCCATGATTATTTATATTTGAACTTCAGCTATGATTATGTATATATGAACTGCGACCATTATTATGTTTATTTGCATGTAAGCAATGATTATGAGCATTTAAAAAACAAATCAAGATATGATTGTCTATATTTGAACTGAAGCCCTGATTATATAAATTTGATCTCAAGCATGATTATGCATATTTGAACTACAGCCATGATTATGCATAATTTGACTTCCGGCTATCGATTGTGTAAGATTGACAAACGTCCCAGGCCCCAAGTTATACAAGTTTAAATACAAAAACTACTCCGGAATTTTGATAAAATATAAGTCATCAGACATTTTCCTTAAATTTTTTATTTAATATATACTTAACAAATTATATAAATATTTTCTCTAACAATTTTTGAGTATGTGTATATATTTTTGTTTCTTATAGATATCCTTTCTTTAAACTTACCCAATGCAATCGGAACATGCTTTCAGATACGGTACATTTTTCATATTCCTGGTTGGATGAATAATTCATCAATATTTATACTGGCGAAAAATGAACTGAAAATCTTCAATTCTAAAGATGAAATGATAAACAAGTAGGTATAGTGGTATTATTATGTCTTAAATTTACAACGCTTATTTTAAAAAAAAAATATGTATATTAAATGTTTCTGCTTTTAATGGCGATGGGTCGCCTCCATGTACAAGTGACTATCTGCTAAAATGTGTGAGGCTTGATTAAGATCAACGTCATTTGTGGCTATCTGCTACAATGAGTGAGGCCTCATTTAGGTCAAAGTCAAGGTGGTTATCTGCTACGATGTGTGATGCCTGATTAAGGTCAATGTCAAAGGTGGCTATCTGCTACAATGTGTGAGGTTTGATTAAGGTCAATGTCAAAGGTGGCTGTCTGCTACAAAGAGTGAGGCCTGATTAAGGTCAATGTCAAAAGTGGCTATCTGCTACAAAGAGTGAGGCCTGATGAAGGTCAATGTCAAAGGTGGCTATCTGCTACAAAGAGTGAGGCCTGATGAAGGTCAATGTCAAAGGTGGATATCTACTACAATGAGTGAGGCCTGATTAAGGTCAATGTCAAAAGTGGCTATCTGCTACAAAGAGTGAGGCCTGATTAAGGTCAATGTCAAAGGTGGTTATCTGCTACATTGAGTGAGGCCTGATTAAGGTCAATGTCTAAGGTGGTTATCTGCTATAATGAGTGAGGCCTGATTAAGGTCAATGTCTAAGGTGGTTATCTGCTATAATGAGTGAGGCCTGATTAAGGTCAATGTCTAAGGTGGTTATCTGCTATAATGAGTGAGGCCTGATTAAGGTCAATGTCTAAGGTGGTTATCTGCTATAATGAGTGAGGCCTGATTAAGGCCAATGTCAAAGATGGCTATACGCTACAATGTGTGAGGCGTGATTAAGTTCAATGTCAAAGTTGGCTATGTGCAACAATTGTTAGGCGTGATTAAGGTCAATGTCAAAGGTGGCTATCTGCTACAATACATGAGACCTGATTAAGGTCAATGTCAAATATATTTTCGGGTGTTCTTTGCCCAGTGGCGTAGCTACGGTTGGGGTCACCAGGTGCTGCAAACGTATGTTGTCATTCTCATCCACACCTTAGCTACGCTCTTGCCTTTGATCAGAGGAACACAAGCAGCGTGTTCCCCCTTTGACCGTAAACAAAAACAGCGCTGAATGATACGGCCTTATATCCAGGTTGGTAGGCATCCTTTCTTTATATAACACATAGTATGGGTTTTGACATTTGGCTCGTTAGATGAACCCGAGGTCACGTAGGACTGAAAACAAGTAGACAAAGAAATACGGTTCACCAATGATACTTCTATTAAATATAAACAGTTTGTTTATTATAACAATTCTGATTTAAGGTGGATTATCACCTGGCCAACTTTTGAACAATCGGCAAATAAGAACACTAATAGATACTCTAGTTTCTTCTCCTGCTCATCGGGCACAGGGACAACATCTTAAGGACATAGCCGTCCGAAATAGGACAATTAGAATTCCTAGTCAATAATTTTACCGGGGAGATCCTTGTTACTTCAGAATATATGAAAAAATAACAGACCCAATACACGATTGGCGCCCGGTTCTATCATCCAAGTTATGAGTCCACTTCTTTTTAATGTGAACATTTATCAGAATGGTCCCATATGGAAGAGACATTTAGACCAACTTCGCCACTGGTACGGAGCAGAAGGAGATGCAAAACAAATTTGGATAAAATGACAGGAGTCTTTATCCAACAGCTCAGACAGCCCTGAGTCATCAACCGTCTACACATCCAGCAACTCCAAGTCCACCTAAGAAGAAGATTAACCCTCGACATCCAAGACCTTCAGACTGTAACACCCAGAAGATCTCAAAGACAACGTCGAGCACCATTGTTACTGGACTTGTAATTGATCGGGGAGGTTTTATAGTGGACTAGCGGACTAGACCGTCACGGTAACCAACTAGGTAAAACAGCGAGCACGCGAAGAGACTGTAGTCAGAGAGTGTTGGTTATTTAACAGTGTGATCCGGACGCAAGCAAAAGTCAACATTTTTGGGAACTTGTATTTGTGTAAATTTTTGTTAATGTTTATTGTTGGAAATAAAAACATAGACAAAATAACAATTACATTGTTGCTCATCTGTACTGGAGTATAAAAATATTACATTGTTGCTCATCTGCACTGGAGTATGCAAATATTACATTGATGTCCATCAGCACTGGAGTATGCAAACATTACATTAATGCCCATCTGCACTGGAGTATGATAATATTACATTGATGCCCATCTGCACTGGAGTATGCAAACATTACATTGTAGCCAATTTGTACAGGAGTATGCAAATATTAAATTGTAGCCAATCTGCACTGAAATATGCAAATATTACATTGATGCCCATCTGCACTGGAGTATGCAAATATTACATTGTAGCCCATCTGCACTGGAGTATGCAAACATTACATTAATGCCCATCTGCACTGGAGTATGCAAATATTACATTAATGCCCATCTGCACTGGAGTATGCAAACATTACATTGTTGCTCATCTGCACTGGAGTGTGCAATTATTACATTGATGCCCATCTGCACTGGAGTATGCAAACATTACATTGTTGCTCATCTACACTGGAGTGTGCAATTATTACATTGATGCCCATCTGCACTGGATTTTGCAAATATTACATTGTTGCCCATCTGCACTGGAGTATGCAAATATTACATTGTAGCCAATCTGCACTGGAGTATGCAAATATTACATTGTTGCGTATCTGTGGATTGAATTTTTGTTTTACAAAGAGGATATCAGGAATATGTTGATTCGCGTGATGCACCACCATACCGTATTTGATGTCTCTAATCTCAATGCTCCTTTATACCAGAGTTTATGTTTCTACTCCTAATGCGCCTCTATACGAGTGTTTCCGTTTTACTGCTCAATTCCCCTACATACCATTGTTTCTGACTCTAATCTTAATGCACGTCCAAACCTTGTTTCTTCATCTAACGAACAAAACATATCAATCACGAATGTTTTATTTGTATAACGTCGTGAGCGCTGTTAGATCATGGTTAGCGAGGAAACCATCAGTGAGCGCTGTTAGATCATGGTTAGCGAGGAAACCATCAGTGAGCGCTGTTAGATCATGGTTAGCGAGGAAACCATCAGTGAGCGCTGTTAGATCATGGTTAGCGAGGAAACCATCAGTGAGCGCTGTTAGATCATGGTTAGCGAGGAAACCATCAGTGAGCGCTGTTAGATCATGGTTAGCGAGGAAACCATCAGTGAGCGCTGTTAGATCATGGTTAGCGAGGAAACCATCAGTGAGCGCTGTTAGATCATGGTTAGCGAGGAAACCATCAGTGAGCGCTGTTAGATCATGGTTAGCGAGGAAACCATCAGTGAGCGCTGTTAGATCATGGTTAGCGAGGAAACCATCAGTTTGGTCTCAAAATTACAGAATCTCTGCTCCATATTTAAATTAAATAGACAAATACTTTATCAAAACAGTTAACATGCAGATTTTAAAATGAGTTTTGAATTATTTAATGAAGCGGTGACACTCAAGTGGTAGGAACCATTTAGATTAGTGTAGATAATTTTTTTAAGGTACCCTGGACAAGTCGACCAGGAGTTAAAAGCCTAATTCCAAGACAAGCCACCGTGGTCAAATCTGATTTGTTGATAGTGGATCTGCTGAAACAGATAAACAACTTTAGTATGCGTTGGACGTTTGAGATGACTATTGAGTTGTTAGATGGTCGGTCGTGAGATGTCAACTGAGAGTTCATGAAATTTGATGATGTAGTTCATGAGTTATTCTTTAGATGTGATTAGATATTGGACAGTTGTAGGGGTGTGAGACAGGGCATACGTTTTCAATCAGTTATGACAAGGTGTAAGGAAGCTTGAAATAGACAAACCCAGAAAACCAACAAACCGTCGAACAAATGATCAATCATCTTTCCTTCGAACTGAATGTTTAATGTGTTGGGGTTGAGCTGAACATTGAATTGAATGCGTCGTCATCGGCAGCGAGTCTATGTGCTCGATAGAATGATGGCAAGTGGGTTTATTAGCTGCTCAAGTCATTTGCCCTACACAGAGAAACGCACTACCAAAAGCCAAGTTAATATAATTCTTTGTAAAGAGCTTTTACATTTTTTTATTTATTATTATTATTTTATTTTTTTTTTGGCCAAGAAGCCAAATTCATGTTTTACAAATTTAATACGCTCTCATTTCGTTTCTAATGAACAGCAAGGAGGGGGCAAAGACGTGTCTGTACATCTTCGAGGGGATCACCATGTTCACAATAAACGCATTCCTTTTAAACCGACGATATTCCATGGCGGCGTATCTAGCGTTTCCGGTTTCGGAATGGGGGAGGGAGTACCACGTCGTCACCCTATAGTAAGGTGGTTGTTTTGTATATTCGTGCGTGTGTGTGTATGTTTATATGCATCTATCGATAATACATCGGTTTGTATCGTGTAGACATCAAGTATGGACTAGGAAGTTCACGGTCAGGTGCCAACGTATTAAGATGGTGTATTTTGGAAATGAAATGACATAGTGAATTCAGGAATGCACGCCCTCAACATTTGCTGTATGTAGCCCGACATTAAATAGGGCTTTTTCTTAACGACTTTAGATCAGCTTATTTTTAACCCGGAAATATTACCCTCAAATGTGGTTGCAGGATAACCCGAACTGATTGCAAAATCTTACTTGATGCATTCAACCGTTTCAATTTTAGATTTAAAAAACAAACAACAAAAAAAACGAAAAAAGAAACAAACAAACAAAAAAAAGACATCAATAATGTCGTAAACACTTTGAATATCCTTATGTTCCCCGTTATTACACTGAGGTTTATTTGCTTCAAAATTCATGAGACAAATCTAAGAATAGTTTACCACAGTGGTCGGCGAGTCGAGGCTCGAAAGCCGTATGCTGTTTGACGAAATGAGTGAGGCTCGGCCAGTCGGGCACAAATCTGATTTGACTCAAAAAAAAAAAAAAAAGAAGGTTCTTGACAGTTGGCTCTCAAAGAAATTGTTGTAGCGTCCTGCTGCTGATGTTTGGCTCTTTTGACCATTGAGTTTGTTAGCCACTGTTTTACACCACAGCGTGAACGCAAACATATTTTTTGTTTCCTAATTAAAAATATTTTTCATGTTTGTATATTTAAACAAAATAAAATGTAAAAACCAGATAACATGTGTCTCTTTCATTGTAACAGCAAACATGTGTCTCTTTCATAGTAACAGCAAACATGTGTCTCTTTCATAGTAACAGCAAACATGTGTCTCTTTCATAGTAACAGCAAACATGTGTCTCTTTCATAGTAACAGCAAACATGTGTCTCTTTCATAGTAACAGCAAACATGTGTCTCTTTCATAGTAACAGCAAACATGTGTCTCTTTCATAGTAACAGCAAACATGTGTCTCTTTCATAGTAACAGCAAACATGTGTCTTAATACTGGTGGATCTTTTATGTGATTGTATATATATATATATATATATATATATATATATAACTTATTATGCTCCCCATACCATATATAATCAGCTCCCCTTCCACATCCACCATTGTGAAATCTCGTCCACTTTCAAAATCCCTTAAAACCAATCTGTTTAGGTCCACCTATGACCTGTGATGCACCCTCCTTGCCCTGACTCATTTTCTGTCTCGGGTTGATCCTGAGGTATAGGCCAAAACCTGCCAAAGTGTAATCGTTTTCTAGCCATTTTAATTGTTTCTATAGTATAGTCATTACTAGCCTAAGGTCTCTGGTTTTTCATTTATATTTTACATAGTTTACATGTTTTTAATTTTTGTAAAGCGCTTAGAGCTTTAAGGTAAGCGCTATATAAAAATGCCTGATAAAATAAATAAATAAATACCAGTGTTTCTTTCCGTAATCTTAAATGCCCCTGAATACCGTTGTCCTTTATCTTAATGCACTTCCCTACCTTTGTTTCTGTCCTTTATCTTAATGCATTTCCCTACCGTTGTTTCTGTCCTTTATTTTAATGCATTTCCCTACCTTTGTTTCTGTCCTTTATCTTAATGCACTTCCCTACCTTTGTTTCTGTCCTTTATCTTAATGCACTTCCCTACCGTTGTTTCTGTCCTTTATCTTAATGCATTTCCCTACCTTTGTTTCTGTCCTTTATCTTAATGCACTTCCCACCTTTGTTTCTGTCCTTTATATTAATGCACTTCCAACCTTTGTTTCTGTCCTTTATCTTAATGCAATTCCCACCTTTGTTTCTGTTCTTTATCTTAATGCACTTCCCTACCGTTGTTTCTGTCCTTTATCTTAATGCACTTCCATGACGTTGTTTCTGTCCTTTATCTTAATGCACTTCCACGACGTTGTTTCTGTTCTTTATCTTAATGCACTTCCCTACCTTTGTTTCTGTCCTTTATCTTAATGCACTTCCCTACCGTTGTTTCTGTCCTTTATCTTAATGCATTTCCCTACCTTTGTTTCTGTCCTTTATTTTAACGCACTTCCCACCTTTGTTTCTGTCCTTTATCTTAATGCAAATCCCACCTTTGTTTCTGTCCTTTATCTTAATGCACTTCCATGACGTTCTTTCTGTCCTTTATCTTAATGCACTTCCCTACCTTTGTTTCTGTCCTTTATCTTAATGCACTTCCCACCTTTGTTTCTGTCCTTTATCTTAATGCAATTCCCACCTTTGTTTCTGTCCTTTATCTTAATGCACTTCCCTACCGTTGTTTCTGTCCTTTATCTTAATGCACTTTCATGACGTTGTTTCTGTCCCTTATCTTAATGCATTTCCCTACCTTTGTTTCTGTCCTTTATCTTAATGAACTTCCCTACCTTTGTTTCTGTCCTTTATCTTAATGCACTTCCACGACGTTGTTTCTGTCCTTTATCTTAATGCACTTCCCACCTTTGTTTCTGTCTTTTCTCTTAATGCACTTCCCTACCTTTCTTTATGTCCTTTATCTTAATGCACTTCCCACCTTTGTTTCCGTCCTTTATCTTAATGCACTTCCCAGCTTTGTTTCTGTCCTTTATCTTAATGCAATTCCCTACCTTTGTTTCTGTCCTTTATTATAATGCACTTCCCTACCTTTGTCTCTGTCCTTTATCTTAATGCACTTCCCTACCTTTGTTTCTGTCCTTTATCTTAATGCACTTCCACGACGTTGTTTCTGTCCTTTATCTTAATGCACTTCCCACCTTTGTTTCTGTCTTTTCTCTTAATGCACTTCCCTACCTTTGTTTCTGTCCTTTATCTTAATGCACTTCCCACCTTTGTTTCTGTCCTTTATCTTAATGCACTTCCCAGCTTTGTTTCTGTCCTTTATCTTAATGCAATTCCCATCTTTGTTTCTGTCCTTTATCTTAATGCACTTACCTACCGTTGTTTCTGTCCTTTATCTTAATGCACATTCATGACGTTGTTTCTGTCCCTTATCTAAATGCATTTCCCTACCTTTGTTTCTGTCCTTTATCTTAATGCACTTCCCACCTTTGTGTCTGTCCTTTATCTTAATGCAATTCCCTACCTTTGTTTATGTCCTTTATCTTAATGCACTTCCCTACCTTTGTCTCTGTCCTTTATCTTAATGCACTTCCCTACCTTTGTTTATGTCCTTTATCTTAATGCACTTCCACGACAGTGTTTCTGTCCTTTATCTTAATGCACTTCCCACCTTTGTTTCTGTCCTTTCTCTTAATGCACTTCCCTACCTTTGTTTCTGTCCTTTATCTTAATGCACTTCCCACCTTTGTTTCTGTCCTTTATCTTAATGCACTTCCCTACCTTTGTTTCTGTCCTTTATCTTAATGCACTTCCCACCTTTGTTTCTGTCCTTTATCTTAATGCACTTCCCTACCTTTGTTTCTGTCCTTTATCTTAATGCACTTCCCACCTTTGTTTCTGTCCTTTATCTTAATGCACTTCCCTACCTTTGTTTCTGTCCTTTATCTTAATGCACTTCCCACCTTTGTTTCTGTCCTTTATCTTAATGCACTTCCCTACCTTTGTTTCTGTCCTTTATCTTAATGCACTTCCCACCTTTGTTTCTGTCCTTTATCTTAATGCACTTCCCTACCTTTGTTTCTGTCCTTTATCTTAATGCACTTCCCACCTTTGTTTCTGTCCTTTATCTTAATGCACTTCCCTACCTTTGTTTCTGTCCTTTATCTTAATGCACTTCCCACCTTTGTTTCTGTCCTTTATCTTAATGCACTTCCCTACCTTTGTTTCTGTCCTTTATCTTAATGCACTTCCCACCTTTGTTTCTGTCCTTTATCTTAATGCACTTCCCTACCTTTGTTTCTGTCCTTTATCTTAATGCACTTCCCACCTTTGTTTCTGTCCTTTATCTTAATGCACTTCCCTACCTTTGTTTCTGTCCTTTACCTTAATGCACTTCCCACCTTTGTTTCTGTCCTTTATCTTAATGCACTTCCCACCTTTGTTTCTGTCCTTTATCTTAATGCACTTCCCTACCTTTGTTTTTGTCCTTTATCTTAATGCACTTCCCACCTTTGTTTCTGTCCTTTATCTTAATGCACTTCCCTTCCTTTGATTCTGTCCTATATCTTTATGCACTTCCCTACCGTTGTTTCTGTCCTTTACCTTAATGCACTTCCCACCTTTGTTTCTGTCCTTTATCTAATGCACTTCCCACTTTGTTTCTGTCCTTTATCTTAATGCACTTCCCTTCCTTTGTTTCTGTCCTTTATCTTAATGAACTTCCCTACCTCTGTTTCTGTCCTTTATCTTAATGCACTTCCCAACTTTGTTTCTGTCCTTTATCTTAATACACTTCCCTAACTTTGTTTCTGTCCTTATGTTAATGCACTTCCCTACCGTTGTTTCTGTGCTTTATCTTAATGCACTTCCCTACCTTTATTTTCTGTCCTTTATCTTAACGCACTTCCCACCTTTGTTTCTGTCCTTTATCTTAATGCACTTCCCTACCTTTGTTTCTGTCCTTTACCTTAATGCACTTCCCACCTTTGTTTCTGTCCTTTATCTTAATGCACTTCCCACCTTTGTTTCTGTCCTTTATCTTAATGCACTTCCCTACCTTTGTTTTTGTCCTTTATCTTAATGCACTTCCCACCTTTGTTTCTGTCCTTTATCTTAATGCACTTCCCTACCTTTGTCTCTGTCCTTTATCTTAATGTACTTCCCTACCTTTGTTTATGTCCTTTATCTTAATGCACTTCCACGACAGTGTTTCTGTCCTTTATCTTAATGCACTTCCCACCTTTGTTTCTGTCCTTTCTCTTAATGCACTTCCCTACCTTTGTTTCTGTCCTTTATCTTAATGCACTTCCCACCTTTGTTTCTGTCCTTTATCTTGATGCACTTCCCTACCGTTGTTTCTGTCCTTTATCTTAATGCACTTCCCACCTTTGTTTCTGTCCTTTATCTTAATGCACTTCCCACCTTTGTTTCTGTCCTTTATCTTAATGCACTTCCTACCTTTGTTTCTGTCATTTATCTTAATGACTTCCCACCTTTGTTTCTGTCCTTTATCTTAATGCACTTCCCTACCGTTGTTTCTGTCCTTTATCTTAATGCACTTCCCTACCGTTGTTTATGTCCTTTATCTTAATGCACTTCCCTTCCTTTGTTTCTGTCCTTTATCTTAATGCACTTCCCTACCTCTGTTTCTGTCCTTTATCTTAATGCACTTCCCAACTTTGTTTCTGTCCTTTATCTTAATGCACTTCCCTAACTTTGTTTCTGTCCTTATGTTAATGCACTTCCCTACCGTTGTTGCTGTCCTTTATCTTAATGACTTCCAAACTTTGTTTCTGTCCTTTATCTTAATGCATTTCCCTACCTTTATTTCTGTCCTTTATTTTAATGCACTTCCCTTCCTTTGATTCTGTCCTTTATCTTAATGCAATTTTCTACCGTTTTTGCTGTCCTTTATCTTAATGCACTTTCCTACCTTTGTTTCTGTGATTTATCTTAATGCACTTCCCTACCGTTGTTTATGTCCTTTATCTTAATGCACTTCCCACCTTTGTTTCTGTCCTTTATCTTAATGCACTTCCCTACCGTTGTTGCTGTCCTTTATCTTAATGCACTTTTCACCTTTGTTTCTGTCCTTTCTCTTAATGCACTTCCCACCTTTGTTTCTGTCCTTTATCTTAATGCATTTCCCTACCTTTGTTTCTGTCCTTTATCTTAATGCACTTCCCTACCGTTGTTGCTGTCCTTTATCTTAATGCACTTCCCAAATTGTTTCAGCCCATTATCTTAATGCACTTCCCTACCGGTCTTTCTGTCCTTTATCTTAATGCACTTCCCTACCATTGTTTCTGACTTTTATCTTAATGCACTTCCCTACCGGTCTTTCTGTCCTTTAACTTAATGCATTTCCCTACCGTTGTTTCTGTCCTTTATCTTAATGCACTTCCTTACCATTGTTTCTGTCCTTTATCTTAATGCACTTCCCACCTTTGTTTATGTCCTTTATCTTAATGCACTTCCCTACCTTTGTTTCTGTCCTTTATCTTAATGCACTTCCCTACCTTTGTTTATGTCCTTTATCTTAATGCACTTCCCACCTTTGTTTCTGTCCTTTATCTTAATGCACTTCCCTACCGTTGTTGCTGTCCTTTATCTTAATGCACTTCCCTACCATTGTTTCTGTCCTTTCTCTTAATGCACTTCCCACTTTGTTTCTATCCTTTATCTTAATGCATTTCCCTACCTTTGTTTCTGTCCTTTATCTTAATGCACTTGCCTACCGTTGTTGCTGTCCTTTATCTTAATGCACTTCCCAAATTGTTTCAGTCCATTATCTTAATGCACTTCCCTATCGGTCTTTCTGTCCTTTATCTTAATGCACTTCCCTACCGTTGTTTCTGACTTTTATCTTAATGCACTTCCCTACCGGTCTTTCTGTCCTTTAACTTAATGCACTTCCCTACCGTTGTTTCTGTCCTTTATCTTAATGCACTTCCCTACCATTGTTTCTGTCCTTTATCTTAATGCACTTCC
>CAXITT010000213.1:380486-395523 GCA_964033795.1 Lymnaea stagnalis | reverse complement strand
TTGTTTCTGTCCTTTACCTTAATGCACTTCCCACCTTTGTTTCTGTCCTTTATCTTAATGCACTTCCCACCTTTGTTTCTGTCCTTTATCTTAATGCACTTCCCTACCTTTGTTTTTGTCCTTTATCTTAATGCACTTCCCACCTTTGTTTCTGTCCTTTATCTTAATGCACTTCCCTTCCATATTCTGTCCTATATCTTTATGCACTTCCCTACCGTTGTTTCTGTCCTTTACCTTATGCACTTCCCACCTTTGTTTCTGTCCTTTATCTAAGGCACTTCCCTCTTTGTTTCTGTCCTTTATCTTAATGCACTTCCCTTCCTTTGTTTCTGTCCTTTATCTTAATGCACTTCCCTACCTCTGTTTCTGTCCTTTATCTTAATGCACTTCCCAACTTTGTTTCTGTCCTTTATCTTAATACACTTCCCTAACTTTGTTTCTGTCCTTATGTTAATGCACTTCCCTACCGGTGTTGCTGTCCTTTATCTTAATGACTTCCCACCTTTGTTTCTGTCCTTTATCTTAATGCATTTCCCTACCTTTGTTTCTGTCCTTTATCTTAATGCACTTCCCACCTTTGTTTCTGTCCTTTATCTTAATGCACTTCCCTACCTTTGTTTCTGTCCTTTATCTTAATGCACTTCCCACCTTTGTTTCTGTCCTTTATCTTAATGCACTTCCCTACCTTTGTTTCTGTCCTTTATCTTAATGCACTTCCCACCTTTGTTTCTGTCCTTTATCTTAATGCACTTCCCTACCTTTGTTTCTGTCCTTTATCTTAATGCACTTCCCACCTTTGTTTCTGTCCTTTATCTTAATGCACTTCCCTACCTTTGTTTCTGTCCTTTATCTTAATGCACTTCCCACCTTTGTTTCTGTCCTTTATCTTAATGCACTTCCCTACCTTTGTTTCTGTCCTTTATCTTAATGCACTTCCCACCTTTGTTTCTGTCCTTTATCTTAATGCACTTCCCTACCTTTGTTTCTGTCCTTTATCTTAATGCACTTCCCACCTTTGTTTCTGTCCTTTATCTTAATGCACTTCCCTACCTTTGTTTCTGTCCTTTATCTTAATGCACTTCCCACCTTTGTTTCTGTCCTTTATCTTAATGCACTTCCCTACCTTTGTTTCTGTCCTTTATCTTAATGCACTTCCCAACTTTGTTTCTGTCCTTTATCTTAATACACTTCCCTAACTTTGTTTCTGTCCTTATGTTAATGCACTTCCCTACCGTTGTTGCTGTCCTTTATCTTAATGACTTCCCACCTTTGTTTCTGTCCTTTATCTTAATGCATTTCCCTACCTTTGTTTCTGTCCTTTATCTTAATGCACTTCCCACCTTTGTTTCTGTCCTTTATCTTAATGCAATTTTCTACCGTTTTTGCTGTCCTTTATCTTAATGCACTTCCCACCTTTGTTTCTGTCATTTATCTTAATGCATTTCCCTACCTTTGTTTATGTCCTTTATCTTAATGCACTTCCTACCTTTGTTTCTGTCCTTTATCTTAATGCACTTCCCTACCGTTGTTGCTGTCCTTTATCTTAATGCACTTCCCACCTTTGTTTCTGTCCTTTATCTTAATGCACTTCCCACCTTTGTTTCTGTCCTTTATCTTAATGCACTTCCCTTCCTTTGTTTCTGTCCTTTATCTTAATGCACTTCCCTACCGTTGTTGCTGTCCTTTATCTTAATGCACTTCCCACCTTGTTTCTGTCCATTATCTTAATGCACTTCCCTACCGGTCTTTCTGTCCTTTATCTTAATGCACTTCCCTACCGTTGTTTCTGACTTTTATCTTAATGCACTTCCCTACCGGTCTTTCTGTCCTTTAACTTAATGCTTTTCCTTACCGTTGTTTCTGTCCTTTATCTTAATGCACTTCCCTACCTTTGTTTCTGTCCTTTATCTTAATGCACTTCCCACCTTTGTTTCTGTCCTTTATCTTAATGCACTTCCCTACCTTTGTTTCTGTCCTTTATCTTAATGCACTTCCCACCTTTGTTTCTGTCCTTTATCTTAATGCACTTCCCTACCTTTGTTTCTGTCCTTTATCTTAATGCACTTCCCACCTTTGTTTCTGTCCTTTATCTTAATGCACTTCCCTACCTTTGTTTCTGTCCTTTATCTTAATGCACTTCCCACCTTTGTTTCTGTCTTTTATCTTAATGCACTTCCCTACCTTTGTTTCTGTCCTTTATCTTAATGCCCTTCCCTACCGTTGTTTCTGTGCTTTATCTTAATGCACTTCCCACCTTTATTTTCTGTCCTTTATCTTAATGCACTTCCCTACCGTTGTTGCTGTCCTTTATCTTAATGAATTCCCACCTTTGTTTCTGTCCTTTATCTTAATGCATTTCCCTACCTTTGTTTCTGTCCTTTATCTTAATGCACTTCCCACCTTTGTTTCTGTCCTTTTTCTTAATACAATTCCCTACCGGTTTTTCTGTACTTTATCTTAATGCACTTCCCAACTTTGTTTCTGTCCTTTATCTTAATGCACTTCCCAACTTTGTTTCTGTCCTTTATCTTAATGCACTTCCCTACCGTTGTTGCTGTCCTTTACCTTAATGCACTTCCCTTCCTTTGTTTCTGTCCTTTTTATTAATGCACCTCCCTACCGTTGTTGCTGTCCTTTATCTTAATGAATTCCCACCTTTGTTTCTGTCTTTTATCTTAATGCATTTCCCTACCTTTGTTTCTGTCCTTTATCTTAATGCACTTCCCACCTTTGTTTCTGTCCTTTATCTTAATACAATTCCCTACCTTTGTTTCAGTCCTTTATCTTAATGCACTTCCCACCTTTGTTTCTGTCTTTTACCTTAATGCACTTCCCTACCTTTGTTTCTGTCCTTTATCTTAATGCACTTTCCTACCGTTGTTGCTGTCCTTTATCTTAATGAATTCCCACCTTTGTTTCTGTCCTTTATCTTAATGCATTTACCTATCTTTGTTTCCGTCCTTTATCTTAATGCACTTCCCACCTTTGTTTCTGTCCTTTATCTTAATACAATTCCCACCTTTGTTTCAGTCCTTTATCTTAATGCACTTCCCACCTTTGTTTCTGTCTTTTATCTTAATGCACTTCCCAACTTTGTTTCTGTCCTTTATCTTAATGCACTTCCCACCTTTGTTTCTGTCGTTTATCTTAATGCACTTCCCTACCTTTGTTTCTGTCCTTTATCTTAATGCACTTCCATGACGTTGTTTCTGTCCTTTATCTTAACGCACTTCCCTACCTTTGTTTCTGTCCTTTATCTTAATGCACTTCCCTACCTTTGTTTCTGTCCTTTATCTTAATGCACTTCCCTACCGTTGTTTCTGTCTTTTATCTTAATGCACTTTCCACCTTATTTTCTGTCCTTTATCTTAATGCACTTCCATGACGTTGTTTCTGTCCTTTATCTTAATGCACTTCCCTAACGTTGTTTCTGTCCTTTATCTTAATGCACTTCCATGACGTTGTTTCTGTCCTTTATCTTAATGCACTTCCATGACGTTGTTTCTGGCCTTTATCTTAATGCACTTTCCTACCTTTGTTTCTATCATTTATCTTAATGCACTTCCATGACGTTGTTTCTGTCCTTTATCTTTATGCACTTCCCTACCTTTGTTTATGTCTCTAAGCTCAATGCATTTCCTTACCGTTGTTTCTGTCTCTAATCTTAATGCACTACCATGACGTTTTTCTGTCTCTGATCTTAATGCATTACCATGACGTTGATTCTGTCTCTGATCTTAATGCACTTCCATACCGTTTTTTCTGTCTCTAATCTTAATGCACTTCCATGCCGTCGTTTCTGTCTCTAAACTTAAATCACCTCTATACCGTTGTTTTGTTCTTAATCTTAATGTACCTCTATACCAATGTTTCCGTTTCCACTCTTAATTCCCCTTATTACCATTGTTGCTGAATCTAATCTTAATGCACCTCAATACCTTTGTTTTTTAATCTAACATTCCTTAGACAGCAGTCAACCACTGCTTTCTCGCTTTGTTGTCATAGTTGTATTTTAATCTTCCCAGCGACAAGCCCGTCCTGCAGATTGTATCAAACTCTCGGACTAAGGTCTCTGTTAAGTTCTTGTTAAGTCCAACCTCATCAACATTCGCTTTCAACGACCAAATAGTGGGTGATGAAGACGAAATAACGTCAGAGATTTTCAGGTAAACTAAAATAATATCAGTGGTTTTAACGCATCAGTGGAGATCTCTTCAGGATGTTCTTAAGTGAAATGGGCTGTTTTTATATCGTCTTTACTATAAGTTGCGTTCTGATTACGTTATGTTTATGTTACATAAATGTCCTAATTGTGCGGGCTAAACAGTGAAAGAAGTTTTAACATGCAACACGGCCTCAATAAATATTCTATATTGGCAACACGGCAAGTCATGTTAAATAAATATACTATGCTATAATATATGACCCAATGTTATCACGATAATAATGGCAGCAACTTTGCCAAAAATTTAACAGACTGTTGCAAAAGATTATCACTATTCCGTTTTATTTAAAGAAGTATCAATGTAATGATAACGTTTCTAAAATTTTAAACATTTTTAAGAAGTATTGCTCTACTGTAAATTATACGCCTACGCTACCTATTTTCGAAGCCTAAACTATTTTTTTCTCACTAATGGTCACTAATTAAATTATTCTGGTCATCAAATGATTTAATTAGTGACTACGTTATAAGCTAGAAGTATACCAAAATGGCATGTGTTTTTAAAGTGTTAATTGTTGGGCCTACCCTACAACATTTCGTGCTAAAACTATTTTTTTCCTCAAAAAAATTGTGAAAATTGTGAATTTATTACAAAACTCTTTTTACCATTTTAAAAAGAAATCTATTAACGGAATTTGATGTACCAATCTCTTGATGAAAGATTAAACCAAACCTTTGTTTCTACTATATTATTGGAACACCTTAAAACAAAGAACTCTTTTATATAAAGGAGAATCTTTTTACACTTCATTGTCTTTTTAGAGAAATAGTATTAATCTCATAACAATTTACACCTACTTTACTTTTCGGAAAGTAACATCAAAAATCTATTTTCACTTGTTTAAAGAAAATCATAACCCATCTCTATTTTTATAAATTGAATTTTCACGTGTAACATGTTTGGGGTTTGATATTCATGGGTATACTTGTGTAAATGTACCCACGTTTTGTTAGCGCCATTGATTTCTTAATTGGTAAACATGTGTTTATTTTTTATTTTAAATGAAACATCACTTTTTCTTAACTTTAATACCCAAGGAGTGAAAGATATTGTCATCCGTGTAAAAAAATGTACACATCCTATTTTCAACCCCTGATATGTATCTACCTAAGAAGGTTAATGACTTGTCAAATTCAATTCTTTATTTTTATCCCAACACATCCTAATTCCTACTCCCGATATATATGTACAATAAAATGTTCATAAGTTATCAAATTCATTCCTTTATTCGTTTGTTGTGCTGCCTATCATATAATGGATTTAAAGACCCCCTCCCCCCTCGGAAGATTTTCATCAAAATCAATCAAATCATGCACGGGATTGTAGCCTTCTACTTAAGGAAAGATCATATTTTTTGCCATGCATTTTTTTGGTTCTTATTTGGATTAGTGATAAGTGCATTAGTGAATGCTATTTGGCTATGGTGTTTCGCTGCACTGATTGACTTAAACGGCATGTTCTTATTAAAAGTGTATTTAATGGTTATGTTTTTTATCTATATATATAAAAATGAATGTTTGTATGTCTGTCTGTATGTATGTATGTCTCGTATGCGCTCCTACACCATTCATGCGATTGCAACAAAACTTTTGTCAAATGTTGTCCACATAACCGGCCATTTAACTGAGTTATGAAAAACCTTATCAACTGTTCCGTTCCTAGCCGTTGGCCCTTAATTCGTTTTTTTTTTTTTAAAATGAGCTTTGTAAAAATGATTTCCACATGCGCTCCTACGCAATTTATCCGATTCATATAAAACTTTGGTGAAATGTTGAGAGCATGTCGATAAACTTTACTAAAATGTTACAATCGTTTTAACATATTCAGTTTTGAGCCAGGGGCCTCATATTCGTTTTTTTTCTAATTTGAGCTATATAAATATATTTTCAAACCGTGTGCGCTCCTAAACCAATCATGCGATTGCTACAAAACTTAGTGAGTTGTTGTCTATGCGCTAGTGCATTTTATTGTGTTATTTAAATACTTTGAAAAATATTCCGTTTTCGGCCGTTGGTCCTTAATTCGTATTTTTTCTTATATGAGCTTTGTAAAAAATAATTATCAAATGCGCTCCTACGCCATTTATCCGATTGCAATACAACTTAAAACTTTGGTGAGACGTTGGAAACACGGCCACAATGGTTTTTAAATTATTATAAACTTTTCAAAATATTCCAATTTTAGCCAACGGCCTTATTTACGTTTTTTACTTATACGTGCTATATAAATATAATTTCAAACCGTATGGGCTCCTGCACCATTCACGCGATTGCGACAAAACTTTGACGAGTTGTTATCTATAAACATAATTATTCATTACAACACTTTTACAATATTCCGTTTTGGGCCGTTGACCCAAATTCTTATTTTTTCTTTTATATGCGCTTGGTAAAAAATAATTTTTCTATGCGCTCCTATAACATTTTTCAGAATGCGATAAAAATTTAGTGAGATGTTGTTCTATCGCCCACAAAGGTTCTTAAATTACTACAACCATTTTAAAATATTCTGTGTTGAGCCAGGGGCCCTATGTTTGTTTCTTACAAAATGAGCTATATAAATATAATTTCAAACCGCACGCGCTCCTACATCATTCAAGCGCTTGCGATAAAAATGAGGTGAGTTGTTGTCCATAAGCCAAGGCATTTTTCTAAGCCATTATAACTCTACTAAAATATTCAATTTTTTTGGCAATCGTCCCAAATTCGTGTTTTTTTTCCTTACATTAGGAGCTTTATAAAAAATAATTTCCGTATGCGCTCCTCTACATTATTACAATGCGATAAAATTTTAGAGAGATTTTGTGCGCCCGCCCGCAAAGGTTTCTTAAATGATTACAACCATTTTAAAATACTCCGTTTTTAGCCAGGGGTCCTATGTTCGTTTTTTTTCTATATAAGCTATACAACTATAATTTTAAGCTATACAACTATAATTTTAAACAGAGCTAAAGCATGAATGGATAGCTTTTTAATAAAATACAAATAGTGATATTAAATTGAGTGTGTGACATATTAAGTAGGTTTCTGAAGTAATACAACAATTCTACAATATTCCATTTGTGGAGGGTGGTCCTAAATTCGCTTTCCACACTTCTATTATCTATATAATTACCGTATGCATTTCTATACCATTCATTCGATTGTGAATAAACTGGGTCAAGTGAAATGCGCACTACCAAAAATGTTTCTAAATTAGAAAAAAAACATTTTACAATATTCCGTTTCGGCCAGTGACCCTAATTTCATATTTTCTTCTAAGAGCTTTGTAACTATAATTTCAAACAGAACTATTGCACGTGTGGAAGTAGCTGAATCCACCGCCAAATTTTTCAAATTTAGTACATCCATTTTACAATATTCCAATTAGGGCTGGGGACCCAATTCAATTTATTTTCTTAAATGAGCTTCATCAATATAATTTATAACGAAGATATCAACACTACCGCCCTTGAACAAATGACACATTTGTAGTAAAGCAGAGAAAACACGTTTTTACATTTTTAGTGTAGAGAGTATTTTTGTTATGTGTATAAATAAGCTTGAATTTTGTGACGTATTTTAGAATCGGAAATGTCATCGAAATCGCGTTTTTTTTTTTCGACTAAGAGTATTTCTTGAATAGAGTCTTATAATTTTGGAGTTTTTTTGTGTTATGTAAATACATTTTACACCAATCGATGGTTTCTCAAGTAATTAAATAACACACCTGACAGCGAAGATTTTGAACAATGGTCATTTTTTACCGCTGGATTTACGATTTATAAATTAATGAGAAACTATACAACTGGAAATCTCCTGCCAACAATGAACGTACCTATTGTGCGAGGTTTTTATGTAAAAAGATGGGAGATCCTAGCGTGTGAGAATTACATTCACCATCAAAACCATTATCATTGTTGGTATCAGGTGACAATAGCCAATCGAAACATTTCTTGGCAAACATACGCAAATGCAATTCATGTTTCCAAATGACATCGTTTGGTGCAACAAATATCGTGCGCGAGAATTACATGCCAACATTTAAAGTAAAGTGAAAGGCCAAATTTACCATCGTGTAGGATCTCTGATGCCAATGCCAAACACAGATCACAAATGTCTTCAAATGATTTCATGGGGAATACTGATGAACAAATCGATCAACGTTGTCATATCAATACGGGCACTAAACGAGAAATCGTCGCTGCAATGCAAACGTTATTTTTGCAACACAACGAATTAATTCAAATGTATAGAATTGCACTTGAAAAGATGCCGACTGATGAATACAAAGTCATAGTTAGAGCAGACTAAACACCTGTAGGCCAACATGAAAGACAATACAATGCACAAACAATTGATGAAGTGGCAATCGTTAAAGTTGGCGAAGAATTAAACTCACGTGATATAATTCTTCATCTCAGAAGTGGGGATGTTCAGCGAGTCTCAGAAACTCATCGCTTATACGTTTGATTGCAATATCCTTTTTTATTTTGGCAAGGTGAAGATGGATATCATTTTGACATCAAATTGAGCAATTCGAATAAGAAAGTCAGTTTCATGAAATACTATTCATATCGTTTGATGATTCATGAAGTTGGGAATGACCATTTGGAATCGATCTGCAAACAAACTTTTCGCTCTTGATTTGCAACGAGAATTGCACTTTGATATCGAAGCATTAGGTACGGTACATTTGTTCAAATGAATCTTCCGAAATTGGTTCCATTGAAGTTACTATTTTAAATGGAGAATTTAAAGTAGGTGATGTACTTTTGCCATTCACCCCAATGATTCCAACAGATATGCCATTTGAATTCAAACGCCTACAGTTTCCGATGCGACACGCGTCTACAATAACTATCTACAAAGCTCAGGGACTATCGCTACAAATTTGCGGACTAAATGTATAAAACCCATGCTTCGCCCATGGACAGATGTATGTGGCCTGCTCTCGCGTCGGAAAATCTTCTGATTTATTCGTGTGTATACCAGATGGAAAAACTAGAAAAACTTTGACTATTTAAAAGCTCTTGAAGAAACATCATTAACATGCAAACACTTTCTTTCTTTGAGTGGCATTGCAACGCATGCCGGGTACTAACTATTATTTTTATAATTGGGCTGGCAGTCTGTCAATTATGAATCATTTGAAAACTTGTGATACTTTCTTTCAAAGCGTGTTGTTTTGTATGTCAAAAATGAGGGATCAGCTTCTAAATTTTTTACTATAATCGCAAATGTAGACCCCCTTCCTCACTATCATGTCAACTATCTTTTGCAAATGTGTTGCTTTGTGACAGATGATAGCCATTCACTTACCATCATTGCAAACATCATAGCCATTTATGTACCATCATTGAAAAGATCATAGCCCTTTGTTTACCGTCTTTGCAAAGATCATAGCCATCCATTTACAGTCATTGCAAAGATCATAGTCATTTATTTACCGTCAGAGGCGTAGCGATGTGGTGGCAGGGGGGACAGATGCCCCCAGGCGCAAGCTATTATTTAATATTTTTTCTTAAAAGAAGGGAAAAAAACATTTTCAGATTTGTCACGGGGGGGGGGGGGTTGGGGGTTAAAATTAAAGAAAATTATAGCTTGGCTAAACTAGTGATTCGCACTATGACGCCATATACGTGTTTATTCAATAAAAGATTAAGTTTTTCTTTTTTTCTCGAAATTAGATGCCCCCAGGCGCAAGCTATTATTTAATATTTTTTCTTAAAAGAAGGGAAAAAAACATTTTCAGATTTGTCACGGGGGGGGGGGTGGTTGGGGGTTAAAATTAAAGAAAATTATAGCTTGGCTAAACTAGTGATTCGCACTATGACGCCATATACGTGTTTATTCAATAAAAGATTAAGTTTTTCTTTTTTTCTCGAAATATTAACAACGCAGTAAAAAAGCTCAAACACAAACAGATTTTGGCCTTTCCCGATAAATGTGATAAACGATAAAATTCTTGGATTGTTATATTTTTTTTTTAATCTTTCAAATATGGTTAATGATTGACATGTTTCCATAATTGTTAATAAAAAAATTATGTATTTGTAATTTTTAACAATAACACTTGAATATTTACAGACTTTAAAGAGCATGTATTTTGTTTTTTGACCATTTACGTTTTTTTGGTTTTCTGTAAAATAAAAGAAACTAATTTTTATTATTTTTTTAATTTTCTAAATTTTTTTTTTAAAAATCTGGTTGGGGTAGGGGGTGGTTTCTTTTCCCCAGGCAGCACAAAGAACGTCTCAAAATAAAGGAATGAACTTGATGAATAATTATCCTCCTTGGGTACATACATGTCGGAGATAGGAAATAGGATGTGTAAATTTTCACGTGGATGACAATATATTTAAATCCTATTGTATTACATTTGGGGGCTATGAGAAGTTACATTCTCTTTTTAAAAATATGTGTATGCTCATTTTGCTCAAGGCAACACAAGATACGTCTTAGTTACTGGAAACATTTTGATAAATAATTAATTTTCTTGGGTAAATACATGTCAGAGGTAGGAAATATTATGTGTACATTTTTCCATGGATGACATAATATTTAAATCGTATGTTATTACATCTGTAAAAAAGTTATCATACATATGTTTACCACTTAAAAAAATAATGACATTAACAAATATTGGGTACATTTGTATAAGCATATCCATGGATATCAACACCCAATCATTTTACACACTAGAAAATTAAATTTTGACAAATGAAGATGGGTTGATATTTTCTTTTTTTAAATTTAAATAGACTATATGTTTGTTCTTAAAGTTCAAAAAGTAAAGAGATTTGTATTTTTATGAGATTTATTTTTCTAAAGAAACTCAAATGTGATATAGGCGTGAAAAAAATGTTGCGATATTCTTCTTAGATAAAAAATTCTTTGTTTTACGATTTTCTGATAATGTATAATTAAAATAAAGACACAAATGTGTTTTAATTTTTATGAAGATATCAATATATATCTAATTTCTGTTATACAAAATATTTTTATATCATATTTCCAGTTGTTTTTTTTTAATTTTGAGAGAGAAAAGTTGTTTTTCAAGGGCATGGAGAGGGGTAAATCTAAAGTATTTCTCCGGCGTAGAAATTGTCCCTCAATTAACTTCTTTAATGACAAAACTGATATAATTAGTGATAATTTTGAATGGGTAATTTTAGGTCGTGTTTAGAGGGGAAAAAAGTAGTTTAGGAGCTTGAAAGTGTGTAAGGGTAGGCGTATCATATATAGCAGATAAACACTTCTCAAAACTAAATGATGTCAGAAACGTACGTATCATTACATTTTAAAAGTAATTAATTGTGATGAGTTCTTGCAATAGCAGTTAGAAATTATCGCAAAGGACCTACCATTATTATTATTATCCCACTACATCGGGTCATTTATTCTAGTATATAATAATGAGCTAGCGTAAAATAATGCCAAATTTCCGATACGAGTTAAGTACGTGCGGATTCTTAAAAACAATCATAGTTATTTTCTTTTATTTTACAGAAATCGAATAAAATTAAATGTGCATACAAATATTTTAATTCCGTTTTATTTTAGTAAAATTTTAAGTAGTAATATTATCAATTACACATATTTTTAAAATATCAAATAAGGAACTATTTTAAGCAATTTTTCTGAATGTAAAAGTTATCAAAAAAATATTTTAATTAAATTATTATGATCTAAGAATTGCATGTGAATCACATTTATCGGGAAAATAAAAACATCTATTACTTTAAGTGCGTATTTAGTGCATTGTTAATATTGCGAAATAAAAATTATTTGATCTAAATAATCACGCAAATGTTGTCATATCGCAAATAGCCTATTTCGCCAAAACTCTGAAGTTTCTTTAAATTTAATAACCGTTTGTGACAAAACTGATAATATATTTTTCTCTTCTTAAAACAAAAAATTAAAAAATTTAAAAATAAATGGCTTTTTAATTCCTAAAATTTTCTAAATTGACATACAATTTTAGTTTTTCATTTTTAAAAGTTAATACGTTTTTACTTTTTAGTCTTTCTAAAAAAAATTGTATGAAAATTATAAAGTAGAAAAAAAAACTTTACCTTTAGCGTCGGTTGACACTATCAAATTCTCCTTTAAACATTTGATGCAATCTGTGTTTAAAGCCTTTTAACAACTTTCAAATCATCATTTGATAAAATCACGATGGCACGCAATTTATTTGAGTATGATTGCACAACCTCAATATCACGTGAACAAACACTAAAAATAAAAAGAAGTTCATCAATCTAGGTCATGTTTACATTGACTACACTAGGCTATCAAAACAACAACATCCTTCAAAAAATAATTATTTAGTTAATTTAGAAAAAAAGATATAATAGTTATAAAATAAATAATATAATTGAAATTTATGTTTCTATACAGGCTAGTCACAAATCACTAAGCTAGAACTTAGACTTATGATAAATAATTTATAATTTTTACTCGTTTATTATTTCTGCTAAGGCTAGCATCTGCGACTTAAGCTATAAATTAAATGTTTCTATCTAGGCTAGCAATTGAGAAACATTTTTTTTAAAGTGATTACTATGACGTCTAAACTAAGTGACTCACTCTGAGAATTCCACTCCACACAACTCTGTGTCAACTTTGTTGAGTGGCGACAAATTATTAATTAATTTGAAGAATTTTTTGGAAGATTTTGAAATAGTTAAAAAAGGAGAAATTACAGTAGACATCTTCTTTGTTTGATAACTGCCAGTGGAGCAGAGGCCATTATCTATTACTTTCCAAGCCTTCTAATCACTAGATAACTTTTTCAAATCTATCAAATCTTTATAACTGGGTACATTTTTGTCAACATTCCTTTACCAAGGAAATCATTTCTGAATTATGCAATAACATTTATAGTACACTCATTTGTAGTACTCTGCAATAGGTTAAAAAATGTATATTGATTACAATTATCTATAGTTTTATAATTTATATGCTGGTACTCTAACTTAAAATCTTCTCCAAACCATGAAAGATAATATATTAAGGAGTGGGAATCTCCTTTTAAAAAATAATTTAAGACATACAAGTCCAATCACAGATTTCACAAGAACTCCGAAATAAAATTGTTAATATTTTATTAAAAACAAGCAGTGCTGAATGAAGTTATCAAGAAGCACTACCATTAATAGTAGTCATTCCAAATTTTAAAATAGGAATGATGTCTCAATCATCGTTGACTATAAAGATTCGGGCATTTCATTTTCTTTCAAGTCATGGGATTCTGAATGCTTGTCATTGTTGAGTTTAATAATTCCCGAGAAAGAAACAAAAAAGAAATATATTTTATTTATTAACAATACAAATACTTTTAAAAATATATAGGCCAACATTATAAGGGTAAGATCAAACTACTACTCATTTAAAAATGTAAACGTTTATATTTCCCAATTATCATACATTACATATATGTTATTTGAACAATAATTCAGACAACAAAATAATTGACATCTGGCATTTTCGAATTTATTCAAACTTTTGGTGGAAAGAGTAAGACTAATCAAAAGCCTCACATATTTGTTTCATAGGTTTTCAATTATAAATTATAATAATAATTTTTTTCTATGTTAAATTGATGCTGTCACCTTTTTTGAGTGTACATTTTGAGTGGAAATGTGCCTAATGGATTAGTTTAATAGAAGAAGAGTGGTCAAGTGCCCAGTGACACCATTTTAGAGTGGTCACACCTAAAGTGGGGAAACCATTACAACAACTTTAATAATAATGACAAAATGTCATCATTAAAATTTCAATCATATTTTTTTCTAATTAACATTTTGTAAATCTTTTAGCAGAAAAGTTGTTATTTTCATTTTCGTAATTTAATGATAGTATAAATGGTAATAAAATTGTATCAACGGAGAACAAATATGGTAATGAGATTTTATTGTGATATTAAAATAAGTGTCATTAACATTTTAAGAACGTTAGATTTTTAACTAAGCAACTGGCTACAAATGTTAAAATATGTATAATTTTAAAGTATCTTTGTGTATACATTAATAATATATATTAATATATATAATATTAAAAGAATTATGGTTGTTCCATTAAAACAATTAAGTTTCGTCATTATAACCCATTTTAGGCCTGTGAATATGAATGACACTTTATTAGAACTAGACTGATGAAAAATTATTGTTGGATGTATTATTACTGTTGATATTAATATTAGTATTACTATTAGTATAGTTATACTGAATTGTTATTATGATTCATTATCTTTCTTTTCACTATCAATTATAATATCTATATAATAGCCTATTACCATTACTGTACTAAATATTATACCGTATAAAGGCAACTTACACAATTGTAGTATATGTATTATACATAGTTACTTAGCTTAATAAGAAGCCCTATAAGCATAATAATTTATTATTTAGTGCTTCTTTGGTCTATAATATTCAGTGGGAGTGTTACTAGACTTAGTAATTTTTAATAAATTCCTGAAATTTCCTCAAGTATAAAAAATGTCATGTATCCTTCGAAGTTGTGAGTAACTTGACCATAACTAGTTTTTAAATTTTTTTAAAAATAGTTCCTTCAAACAAGAATTGCATCAAATGTTTAAAGAGAATTTGATAGTATGAACCGACTATTGAACTTAATTTTTAATCCTAAAATGCCGTTTAATGAAATCAGTGAAGCGAAACTACGTATCCAAATAGCATAAGATAGATAGATAGATAGATAGATAGATAGATAGATAGATAGATAGATAGATAGATAGATAGATAGATAGATAGATAGATAGATAGATAGATAGATAGATAGATAGATAGATAGATAGATAGA